>CAUYUJ010012448.1:0-52500 GCA_963575745.1 Prorocentrum cordatum | reverse complement strand
AGATGAGGGTCTGCATCACTTCTGCAACGAATGGGTGTCTATTTGCCGTGACCTATACGGAGGTTCTCAGCCATCCAATGAGCTCGCCGGGCCCAGTCATGTGCACATGTAAGAACAGATGACGGTTGACCCGAAGATGCAATGACCAATCGCGCGCTGCGAGATGAGCAGTGCCAAGGTGGGTGCGGATGTCAGGACGCACGAATGGTTGCCCATTCAATTGCAGACGTGCGTGGAGAAAAAGCGGGCATACTTTAAATTGGATTGCCGCAGGAAGAGCTCGAACACAAAAGGAAAGTATGGGGGCAAATCTGCCGCCGCAGGCCCCGTTGATCCAAAGACATCTCTGGGGGCGCCCGCTGGCGCGGTCAAAGACGGACGGACGAGGGGGGGCGCCGCCTGCAAACGTGCATTGAAAGGTGATCGTTGCCCAGGCAAAGATCGGGGATGTCCCTTCAGCCGCGAGAAACCCCAGGCCGCAGCCGCTCCGCTGCCTGCTCAGCCGGCTGCGAAGCCTAACGCGGCCATGGTCGCGCGGCAGGCGCGGCCCCGACGCCCGCTGCTGTTCCTTTTTCGATGCGCGAGGGGGCGTTTCGAGCAGCAGTAGCAGCTGCAGTAGTTGTGGCTGTGTCTAGGTCGGCTGAGGCTCGCCCCCTCTGGCGCGCCCAACCTCCCCCCCTTCATCTTCCACCTTCGCCTCTTCCTCTTCCTCCTCCCTAATGTTCTCCTCCTGCTCTTCCTCCTCTTCCCCCCCCCCTCTTCCTCCTCCTCCTCCGCCGCCCCCGTTCCCCTTCTTGCCGTGGCCATGTTGGCCCGAGATGCCAGGTCCCCAGCGGGGCCAAACGGGTTCCGCTGGTCCGCGGCCAGACCCCGATCTCGCTCGGCCCCCCCGCCCAGGTCTGGACCGCGCCCCGCCGGCGCGCGGCGGGGCAGCGCGGCCCCGCGGTCAACGCCACCGGCGCTGACTGAGGAGGGTAAATTCAAGCATTTCCAGCCCCCTCCTCAGCCGGCGTAGGTGCCCAACAAGGACAAGAAAGACAAGGAGGAACAGAAGGATGCTGAAGCTGCTGCCGCTCGTCGCCGCGCTCGTCGAGACGGCGGCGACAGCGACTGTCGCGCGTCGGAAATCTTTGGAGACCCCGCGCCTCCAGCACCACTCCGTCCTGGCTGGCGATCGGGCAGGCCTCGAGGGGGGGGGGGCCTGGGCACGCCTGGACAACGTTTGCGGAGCGAGAGAGGGTCGCGGTCACCGAGCGCCGATCGTCGTCGCGCGAGTCCCCGGGGAGGTCCCGCCAGATCGAACATATCCGAGGGCGTCTCGCAGATTGGTCACCGCCCCGTCACCTGAAATAGCGCGGCAGTCCACTGGCGGAGACGAGGTGGCCCGCCAGGGCCATCTTACTCCACCTCCGCGGACGTCGCCACGCGGCGGTGCTTGAGGTTTTGGCCTGCCCCCTCCCACCCCGCCCCCCCCACCCCGGGGCGCGTCCGACTCTTGGCGCTCATCCCAGGGCCCGCGGGCTCAGCTTTTTCGCGGCGCAGGGGGGCGGGGGGGCCCGGGCCCGCAGATTTCGGATGTGTTGGAGAAGTTCACGGGCGACGTCACCGCCGAGATGCCGAGGGCTTTAGCTGAGTAGATTCCGCGACTGGTCACAGCGCAGCTGCCCAAGGCTCTCGCCAGCGCCGTCGGATTCTCGGCTGCTAACCTGGACCAGCTTACGCAAATGCGGTTTCGTGAGCACGGGTGGAAGACGTCGGATATCGAGTCTCGCATGGGCCAGGACGAAAGGGCCCATCGCCCGTTATCGAAAGTGTTAGAGCAATTCGAGGAATCGTTGGAAGTGGCGCGGGCAGCCTGGAGGCAGCCCATCGCGAGGTCGGCTGAGGGGCAGCGGGCCACTGACCCCAGCATCTTCGTCACCGCGCGCCGCGAGGACGTCGGCGGCAACTTGGTGGCTGAGTCGATATCAGACTGGATGGCCGCCGCAAACTACCAGCTCGGCACCGACTGCAAGATGGAGGGAGAGGAGATTGGCAAGCGTTTCGCCGTTCGCTTCCACAGCATCCCAGCCACATGCGCCGCGCAGGCTCGGCAAGCCCATCGTTTTCCCCCGCGATGCTCAGGGGGCGTGGCGGTCGCTCAGCTTGCCAGTGCCTGGAGGCTGTCGGGTTCCCATCTTCGTCAGTGTGGATCGTGGCAGGTGTGATATTTCTCGCGAGCACACGACCAAAAACACGCGCGCGAAAATGTTGGGATTCTTGGGGAAGCGAATCCTTATGGAAAAAGAGGCGGGCGCCATCTCGGTCGACTGGGAGGTGCTCGCGCGCGCGGTGGTCGATGCGGTGGAAACAACCAGAGTGCAGTGGAGTCTTGATGCCGTCAATGATGTTCGTTTTTCTCGTTCTGAAATGGAGCGGGTTGCCTCTTCCACCTCCTGGCCTCGGTTGATCGAGCGGAGAGGGAAACGCGCGCTTCGACGCGGGCCAGCTCATGTTCAGCAACTACAACTGTCGCGCTCTTCTTCGTCGCGGTTCGTCTACTCTTTCGCGGAAGGACAAGGTCGTTCAATCGATTCTCGGTGTCTCTCCATCGTTGCTCTTCAACAGAGCCATGGCCACGGCAGCGCTGTCGCCGAGCTCTTTTCGCGGGGTGGTCGAAGTCTGCTCGTCCCCGGGTTTTCGCGGCGGTGTCTGCGCGATCAGTCCGAAGCGGGTTTTGCTCGTCCACATCGTTGCCCATGAGTCGTCGCAGGCAGTGTTATTTGTTTCGAGCGTCAACGCCGTGCGACGGGCTTTTGTCTGCGTCGCTGGAACGTCTACACTTGCGATATCTCGGCCGCTGACAGTGGGGAAATCAATCGTGCCCTCGACGCTCGAGCAGCTCAGGTCTGACGTGCCCCCGTGGACAATTGGCCCATCATGGTCTGTGACTCCAGCATCGCAGATGAGGAGGTCGACTGCTCCACCCAGCACTTGGCGCGCGCGCGTGCGCGGCCGTCGCGTTCATGATGATGCTGCTCCGGGGGGCGTCGGGCCCGCGCTGGAAAAGCGGCTTGGCGGGGGCTCTTGCGGCAGATGACCGAGCTCGCGGCGCCTGGTCTCAGTCGCTTCCGCCGATCTCCTCGGGCGGGCTCGCGCATCGACAGGTGCTTTACCGCGCCCCTATCGACGGCCTCTCTGCCAGCTGCGGCAGCGCGCTCGCCGCCGCGGCGAACCAGCAGAGTTCCACGATGCAGGGCCATCTGGCCATGCGCCGCCGTCGGTCTCACGGCAGTCGCGCAAGTGCCTCGTCGCGCTCGTTCAAGATCCCCCGCTCCATCTGCCGCGGCGATTTGCGTGCTTTCATTGTGATGGAGCACGAGACGATGGGAGGGGTTGGCGAGTTCGGCCCCCCCCCCCGCGCCCGACGAGCTCGAGATGGCCGCCCTGCGCAGCAGGCGGCAGCGCTGGCAGCTCAGTTGTTCAGCTTCGCGATCGGTCGCGGATGCGCAAGTGCCGCTCGCCGCTGCTGCGCTCGCTGGCCTGCGCCGCGTGGCGCCGTGACTTCCGTCGTGGGAACATGCGTTGGCTATGGCATTCGTGGGTTCGATCGTTCTTCGCTCTTGACTCCTCGACCTCCTCGATCGCCCTCGCGTCGCCCAGCGCCTTCGCCAGAGCCCGCGCTGACCTTCTGTCGCGGGGGCGTCGCGCCGAGCGCTTTCAGCTGCAGCTGGCCGAGAACTCCCAGGCAACGCCGGGCCGTCGATCCCGATTGAGGGCCCAGTGGCGCGCGCTGCAGAGGCGCGCGAAGGTTTGGCCCCCGTTCGATGGCAGGTGATACTTGGCGGGGGCGGCGGAGGGCGGGGCTGGGAACGCTCGGACCTCCGCGGAGGGCCAGACCGCAGCTCTGCGCGAACACTGGATGGGCAATTTTGACTAGCAAGGCCCAGTTTCCAAATGGAGGCAGCAGCGCTTGTTTAAGTTTTCGACCGGGACTGACTTCAGTGCGCTCTCTCCCCCGACCCGGGCCATGATACGTCGGCTTTCGAGGGCGGCCCCCAGTTCGGAACCTGGTTCCGACAGCCCTGCCCATGCCTCTTCGGGCCTAGGGCAGGGCCTTCTTGTGCTACTGAATGTCTTCCACTGGCTCGCCCGAGGCCTCCGCGTGTTTTTCTTCTTCTACTCCTGTCCTCAGGTCTTCGTGTCCAATGGCGTCCTGGACGGCGGTGGCGACGTCTCGGGCGCGTCGCCTGGCGCGGCCGGGGCGCGCCTGACTTCTCGGGCTTCAGAATGCCAGCGGCAAGGCCGCCGCGGGGCTTGCAATATTTTTTTCTGAGGTCGCCGAGAAATCGGCGCCCCGATCCACGGGGGCTTCGTTCGATGCCGTAACTTCATGTCGAATGCATATGAGTTGGACGCGCGCTTCCGCCCGGCCAGCGCGATGTTGGTTCGCTCGGCTGCCCTCGCCGCGTCTGATTTCTCGCGGGCGCTTCAGTCGGTGAGTCGGCGCTGGCCGATGATGGCCGCGTGCGGGGTCAGGTATCTTCGCGGCTGCCAGCGAGGGCTTCTACCACCCCTGCCTCCACTCCGCGCAAAGAGCCGCCCCCTCCCCTCCTTCCCATGCTCTCCGGAGCGCTGCAGGGGCGCCCCATGAGTGGTAGCCCGCTCGCCATGGCAGCGGGCAGGTTCTGGCGGGGCACGCGCAGGAGCGCCCGGGTTGCCGGGCGCGGCCAAGCCAGCGCATTCGCGGACGACGTCGGCGATGTAGTGCTTCATTTCAAGGGCTATCGGGAGATGCCCGGAGTGCGTCGGGTCGCCAAATCATTCGGCAGCCTCGCCTCCAAAGCCTCGAAATGCAGCGTCGTCCCGTTGGTTTTAGTCGTTGACAAATATTTGAAAGCTTATCTTAGGGATTTGCTTCGCCGTGGGAATGCCGTTTCCTCTGGTGGAGTCACCGCCCAGCTCGAGGTGTTGCATTTGGGTTTCTGGATCGGCCCCGAGGTCGCTCCCGACCGAAATTTTCGGGCTCCCCCATCGACAAGATGGCGGCGCGCGCCCGCGCGATCGCCGAAGTTCGTCAGGATTTCACGGCTGGGCCCCAGCAGCGCCAGCAGCGCGCTCTCTAGTTTCCCTTCCTACGCCTTCCAGCTTGTTTCAGTTTCTTGGCCCCGGGCCCGAATCGAAAGACAGTTCCTCGCGCGGGCGTCGCGGCGGCCGGTGGCAGCCGCGCTGCATTTTGATTGGCTTTGTCTCGACATGTTGCAGGGGCCGCGCGCGCGCGCGTTCGCCGCGCGCCGTCGCCGCCGCCGCGCGGGCCGCCCTCGGCGCGCCCCCGCAATTGCCCCAGACGACGCGCATGCTCCGTGGAGGCCCCCGCGCTCGAGCGCTGCGTCGTGGGATTGTCGGGCGATGGCCCCTGTCTCCTCGACGCTGCCGCCCACTGCTTGCCAGAGGGCCCCACCCAGGCTGCCTGGGCGGGGGAAGGGCCCTTGCGAAGTTTCGTCGAGGGGAAGTGGGTCCTCGGCCGAAGTTGCAGCGCATCTTTGCTTGTGAGCTGCGGTCCGCAGTGTTCGGACTGCCACTCATTCCATTGGTCGAGCGCAGGCAGAATAATTTGTTCCTGCCCAGTTTGGATGGAATGGATTGGGCAGCCGTCAGAAGCGCCGTGCCCCCACATTCCCCACCCCCCTCTTGGGCCGCCATGCTCTTGCGCGATCCTAGGCCTGCGCGTCTGGATGCGATGGCGTTCCCCGTGCGTCGGCCAGCCGCCATGTACGCCGCTGCGCTCGGCCCCGCCATTCTGCTGCCGTGCTCCTCCGCTGCAGCACTCCTGCCTCGACCCTGGTTAGGCTTGGCCTCCGGGGAGAATTCGCGCGCGCCGTTGCCTGTCATCGCATGTTCCGCCTCGCCCCTGTCCGTCAGGGCCGCGCCCCCCACCCCTCCTTCCCGGGAGTTGCCAATCTTCTCCCAGCTGCGATGGCGGCCCTTCGCCCCCCCTCTTAAGCGGCGGCAGAGAGGCCTCCTGGGCGCCGCCAAGTCGAGGCGCCTCGCCATCGAAGCCCGATCCGAGGACATGTTTTTTTGCTAGCATTATTTGCTTGCCGCCGCCGCCGCCCGACCTGGGCCCCAGGCGAAAGCTGCGCCCCCCCCCCGGGCCCCCCCCCACACCCCTTTCCGTGGCCACTTTGGCCCAGTGCCAAGGCGGCGCCCAGTCCGCTGCCTCGGCGGGGCAGGCCCCAAGGCGATCCATGCCATTCAGCGCGCAAGTCCCACTTCTCCGCGGGCGCCGCGCCCCCCTCTCAAGTCCCGCTCCGCAGCGGGCGCCGCGTGTCCCAGGCCCCGCCGTCGAGCAGGCGTTGCGCTAGGGACCGTGAGGCACTGGTGACTTCAGGCTGTCTATTGCATCGCGCAGATCGTATCAGCTCTCAGCGAGCGCGCCACCCTTCGGCTAGCGCGACGCCTGCCCGTTCCAGAGCTGGCCATTGCCAGTGGGCAACCACGCCGCCCGTCGCCGCCCTTGACGCGCGCAGCTTAGACCAATCCAACCGCGGCGAACGCAGGGAGAGAGAGAGAGAGAGAGAGAGAGAGAGAGAGAGAGAGAGAGAGAGAGAGAGAGAAGAAAAAGAGAGAGAGAGAGAGAGAGAGAGAGAGAGAGAGAGAGAGAGAGAGAGAGAAAGAGAGAGAGGCGACGACGACGACGACGACGACGACGACGACGACGTGGAGACGGCGGCAGAGGATCTTCAAACAGCAGAAGTGGAGCGCCATCGCGCCGATCACCAACCCGATCTTCGTCGCAGACCAAAAGACAGGGGTCGCGATCGCGCTCGAGAGCGAGACCCGGACCGAGATCGCACAAGTGGCAGAGGAAGCGCTGCACAATGCTCTCCCTCATTCAGGTCGGCGGCCGAACCTGCAGGCGCTCAACCGCAGCCCCCCCCCATGGCCCCTGGGGAGCAGCGGCGGCAGCAGCGGCTCCGCCTGGGCGCGCGGTCTCCAGCGGCGGCGCGGCTTCAGCAGCAGGCGAAGGCGCCGCAACTCCTCGCCTCCTCCTGGAGCTTGTTTCCTGTCCAAAGGACCGCCATCGAACCTTGCTTGGCCGGAGCGTCGCCTGGCTGATCTGGGTCGCGCGTACTTGGAAGAGGCGAGGAATGTTCCACGGAAGACGGCGAATGACCGCATCGCGGAGCAGCGCGCGGCCTGCCAGGCGCAGATGCAATGCGTCTTCGCGCGCAGCAAGCAGAATGCAAACCACTTGGCGCAATGTGACCTTCATATCTGACCACTACAAGACCGCCCAGCCAGAGTCGAAGCTGATCGAGGTCAGTTGCGGGCTCAGATTGCACATATTGAAGCCCCCCTCGGCATCGCGGAGGCCGCGCTACCCTCCGACATCCAGAAATTCCAGAAAGTGAACGAGCGCCAGATCCTAGATTATTCAGCTGCGGAGCGCAAAGGGCAGCCGCTTCCGCGGAGATCAAGCGTGTGCTCTTTGATTGGGTTCTTGGTTTTTGCGCTCCTGGTGATCAGGTTGAACCGCTCGGAGACGTTCCACGGCGGCGATTCTACATGCGAGCTCTTGGGGACAAAGCGACCCTGCACGGGCCGCGGCGCACTCGCGAGCTCTGCGCGCCACCAGCAGGTTCAGAACGTTCGAGGCTCTCGACACCAACGACGCCAACGAGCTGGTCTACGTCAACGCGGGGGCCATAGCAAGCGCGGCGGTCTACGCCAACGCCAACGCGCTGGTCTAACGCCTGGTGGGGGGGCCGTAGCAAGCGCGGCGGGAGTTACAGACTAAGCGAATGCATACTATCATCCAGGACATCCAGCCAAACCACGCCATTTGCGCGCAGCGCGTCAAGGGCATGACACCATCGACGCACACTGGTGGTTATGGAAGTTCAAGGAAAAGAGGATCCATGTCAACTTCCCTCGGAAGTCTCGGTATTGGCATCATTTCAGATTTAGAAGGTTGCCATTGAGGCTGCGTTCGGCAAAGCTTCTACATCGCGTGACGCGCGCGCGTGATCTATTTTGCAGATGGTGACACCCATGGACAAACCAGGCAATATTCAGGAATGGTAACTTCATCAGCGGGGGCGCGCAGAGTTCATTCTTCTACAGGCCACGTCGGAGACATAATATGTTGAACAAGCTTGCGTCTGTCATGCGACGACGAGCGGCGAATTTAATTCAATAGTGCAGGAAAACGGAGCGCGCGCTGAAGGCTGCGGCGGCGGCGCCTGCACACGCGCGCAATATCTCCCGCAACCGGGCGCGCAGAGGTGCCAGGGGAATTGCGCGCGCGATCCCAGAGGGACCGCGGGCACCGCAGACAGCCGGGGAAGCAGGTATCAGCGGGGCCCCTGCGCGGCACTTCTTCTTCCCCTGGCGTCAAGTCTTAGGTTTTGAGTCCGTCGTCTTTTGTGCAATGGGGGGGGCGCAAATGGGGATGCGGGTGCGATTCCTTTTCAACGTGGCGCGCTTGCTCCCTGTCGGGCGTCGGCGCTAACAATTACCAGCGGGAATGGTCACTGCGCCCCTTGCATCTTCGAGATATACAACGTGGAGAGACGTAGCTGAATCGATGCGGCACAAGATTCGAGAAGCATGGCTTGCAGCTTTTGAACGGGGTGGCGAAGATCCCGCGGACCGAGTTTTGATCGCGGAGGGAGGCTTCGACATCAGGGGGGCGCACCAGAAATTATATCGACCCCGTCAAGCACGCCAAGATGCCTGAGCTCAGACCTAACGCGCACCTTCGACCATCAGCGACGCTGGGAACAGTTGTTTGCTCTTGCAACGGAAGCCATTGCATCATGTCCGATGCAGTTTTGCAGTGGTGCGCAGATTTCATTTCTTCTGGATGTGGATGTCGTCGTGAGTGTGGATGCGTATCCCGCGATTGCAGTGTATGAGGTTGAGCGACCATGCCCCCGTCGCGCCCATGCTTCGCGATCGTGCGAAACAGGAGAGAACTTGTGCAACATTGGAGCAGGTTACGCGACATCCGCGATGTCATGAGATTCTTCGGAATCTCATCGCCGTGGCCGTCTTGCAGAGGTTCCCCGCGGTGCAGAAGTGGAGGCGCCTGAAGGAGATGACGCAGGAGGCGGCGCTCTAGGTCCGAGGCGGGCCTCAACGACTTCCTGTTCACCCTCGAGACCCTCGCGGTCGCGGTAGCGAAATGGTGATAGTGCGAGCCGTTGCTCGGGCAGTCGGGCGCGACGACGTCGCGACAGCCGGGGGGCGCATCGCCGCCGCCGAGGACGGCGCCAAGTTCGCGCGCGTCGAGATGGGGGGGACCACCACCACCAACTCCGACTCTTTCAGGCAGCAGATGCACACCCTGAACGACGAGTTCTTGCAGAAGGAGGCCAGGACCGCTGTCAGCAGGGCATGCAAATCGGTGGCTCGGGGGCAGGCGCGGCAGCAAAACGCAAACGTGGGGCCTCCAGGAAACGCAAGAGACGGACGGGCCTTACTGTGCGCCTCCCAGGGTCGTAGGTTGGTCCTCGCCGGGGTTCATCCTGAAGGCTTGCGTGCCGGTGCTTCCCTCGCCAGAGATTTCCCTGGCGCGCCAGCTGCCCTGCGCGCGCTGGGGAGCCGGTTTTTGGAGCGAGTCGCGCTGGCGACGCGCGCTTGCGCGGGTTCTCGGGCCGCGCCCCACCTCCCTATCCTGGCCATCCCCGCTCAGCTACCCTTAGAACAAGATCTCGAGAGGGCCTCGACGTCTGCCCGCAGATCCGCTCCTGGACCAGATAATCTCAGGTACTCGGCCAGGAAAGCTACCCCCGAAATTACGATCCTCTTCGAGCTCATGCGCCAGCTTTTCGCGGGGCACCCTGTTCCCGCGGAGTCAGACAGCAGCCTCTTCGTGGTCCTTCCCGACGGCTCCGGCCCCGAAGACGCCCGAGGTCGCGCCCGTGCCCCGGGCAAGGTTCGACCGCTTTCCTTCCGAATCGTGGGCGCGAAAATGGCGACTGCTGTGAACAGAGCTCCGAACAGTAGCGCATGAGAAGCAGATGAGATCCAACAACGTTTCGCTCCAAGCAGAAAGCCCCTGGCCAACATCGTGAACCTCGAGCAACGCGGAGAGCAAGCCTCAACCAGAACGCGAATGACTGCCTCCCCACTGTCGCCGCAAGCGACATTGAGGCCGCCTTACCGAGCTCGGGCCATCAGTGGCTCTTCCAGGTTTTTGCAGGTTCGGGCTTCGCGAGGGCCCCATCAATGTAATTCGTGTTTTGTGCCGTCTTCCCAGGGGCTATGCTCGCATTCAAGGTCAGATTGTTTTCCTGTTCCACCAGTACCCTGGGGTCCTCCAGGCTTGCCCACTCTCGAGCTTTTCCTGGGCGCCGGCCACGAATCCGGCTTCGACGCTTCTCACAGCAGCTCCCCTTCGACCGCAGGCGAGGCGCCGCGTAGGTTCTCTTGGGGGGTGCGCGGATGACGCTGGGATAGCGATGCCTCGCCTTCGGGATCTAGATGAAGTTGTTGGGCCCTTCCAGGAGGTTTCGGTTCATACACTACTGCGATTTAGATCCTGAAATGCGTGCTAGTGCCCCTCTGGACGGAGTGCGCAGACTCCGCATTAGAGCAGATGAGAAGAGAATTCAAGCGCCTCGCTCCCGCATGGCAAGGTTGTAGAATTGCTGGACTGTCGATGTGCCCCAGGGTCGAACTGTGATCTGCGGCCGCCTTGAGTTGGATGTGGGGCCTCGCGGCGGAAAAATGATGGGCGCGCACCCCGGCATTGCCGTCGACCAATGCTGCACCGAGTGCCCGAGCTATTTTGTATAATTCCACTGCCTTGTCCCTCTCTCATATCTCGCCCAGCTTTTTCCCACCCCAACAATGATCTGGAAGCTCGAACACCAGGCCGTGCACAAATTGATGAGACTCCCGCCGGACAGGTTCCGCCTTTTTTTCGCACGCGCGCATGGCCCGCATATATGAGCATCGCCCCTTCCAGTTTAAAATGTTTGGCTGGGGAAGTGCCTGGCAGACCTCTTATCACATTTGAGGACTGGTCTGGCGCTCAGCATTGCAATGTTTCAGGCAATTCGCAGAGGACCATGCCGCGACTGTGCGATTCCAACTCGGCATGTACTCGGCCGTGTGCTGGAAACGGCCATTCTCCATTGCCTAGTATCTTGAGCGTGCGCGTCTACCGCCGCCGCGGTTCGCACGACCTGACAAATGGCTGGCGGCGGTCAGTGGGGCGAGGGAGCACACTAGCCAAGCAATAGTAGACGACAAGCAGCCGCACCCACAGCGAACATGTTCTAGACCTCTCTTTCCGTATGCCTGTCCTGGCACGTTTGCATCCACATTTCTGCGAGGGTTCATTGTTTGGGGCATCTACCTTGGTGGTGGACCTCGGGGGTTGGAGGAGCGTTGGGCTCTATGTATGGAAGTTTTGCATGCACTGAAGCCCAGCTGGCAGTGGAGTATACTTGAGACCCTTGCGAGTGCATGGGCCGCCTCTCACCGCATGCACGTAGGCATCCAGAGATATCAGTGCGTGTGGGGATGCCTGGCACCAGACGAGTTTTCCCACCATCTCCGCTGACCCCGCTGCGTCGCCACATGGCTATGCATGCCGTGTGGAGGCGGCGGGACTCTCCGTCAGAGCCGATCTTGAGCCTGAGGCGGGTACGGGAGTTGGGGTTGGGGTTCGGAGCTGCCGCGGCACGAATGCCTCGTGGCGACCGCCATGGCATCTCACATGCATCACGAAGCCAAAGGCTTTGCCCAGCGAGAAGCGATGAGCTACGCCCGAGCAGAGCCGATTCGCATGGGAGGAGGAGGAGGTGGAGGAGGAGGAGGAGGAGGAGGAGGAGGGGAGGAGGAGGAGGAGCACGAGGAGGAGGAGGAGGAGGAGGAGGAGGAGGAGTACGAGTAGCACTGGACCGATAGCATGGCTCCGTGCTTTCTTGTTCTGCTTTATTGTAGTTTGAGGTCTTAGACCTCCCGTGCTGGGGCAGCGCAGGAGGTCTCGTTCCCTCTTCGAGGTTCCCAGCCTCCTGTGTCTTAGTGTACTTATCTGGGCTCTGCGTGCGCTCTCATTACCTTGCTCCTCAGAGTCCCTTGAAGTGAGTCCTGTCTGTTCTCCTCCTCCTCTCCGCTCCGTCCGCCGTCTCCTTCTGGCCGCCCTGGGGTTCCATCCGCCGCCGTCCTCCAAACGCGCTGAAATCCTCCTATGGCACCTTCTCGTTGCCATGCACCATGGTCGAGATGCCGTCCCTCTCACGGCGAACCGCCAGTGGTTGAGGCCCCCCTCCGTGGCGCAGCTGCCATATAGAGGGCGCTTTCCTACGCAACGAATTGCCTGCCCTCTTGCCTGCCGCGGCGGGCGAAACTGTGGACAGACACCATGGTTATGTCGTCTCCTCCTCCCTCCGCTCTCCCTCGTCCCCGTCTCCGAGGTCATTGGGCCGAACACCTGGCCAACCCTAGATATCCCAGGGCTGCCATCGGCAGAGGGGTGGAAGGACGGAGGGACGCATGGTGCCAAGGGGGATGGGCGGGGGAGCGTGAAGCAGGACGGGGAAGGGCCCTGAAATCCTATGTTGCGAAAAGTGCGAGACCGCGAAGAATCACGACTGGAGCCCCGAGCCCAATCTTTCTGCAGCATGTCGCATATCTCGAACCAGATCGACCCGCGCTGGCCCCGGGGCCGGAAGCCGGGCGAAGACACCCGGCGTGACGAGAACGCAGCACCGGGTTCTCAGGGGGAGGAGGGGAGCCCTTCCTCCCCTGAGAACCTTCGGGGGCCACATGCGAGCCCTACCCCTACCCCCCACGATTTCTGAGGGGGAGGGTGGGGTTCATTTCGTTCGGGAGCTCCCGAACGAGGTGAACCCCAGCCTCCCCTTCAGAAATCGTGGGGGGTAGGGGTAGGGCTCGCATGTGGCCCCCTGAACCTGGCGCGGCGCGGCGCGGCAACGCTGGCTTGCACGATTGCGTTGGGCCCCCACGGGCGCCCTGGAGCCGCGCACCAAAGGTCACTCTAGCATAGGGTCGCTCCCACGTGTAGTCGAGAGCTGCGGCAGCGTGTGTGGAGGATGATGCAATACAGTGGGACCGAGGTACAAGATCTGAAAAGGTGTTGTTCAGACTCTGGGGCGCCCCCAGACTCTGGGGGTTGGGGGTTGCTCCGACTTTGTCTCTCGTTTTCCGACTGTGTCTCCTCGCTCCCACCCCCTGCCTCCTTCTCCTGGTTCTCCTCCCTGTTTCTCTTCCTACTCCCTCTTCGCCTGTTTTTCCCAGTCCTTTTCCTGCTCTTCCTGCTCTTCCTCCTCCTCCTCCTCCTCCTCCTCCTCCTCATCCCCCTCCTCCTCCTCCTCCTCCTCCTCCTCCTCCTCCTCCTCCTCCTCCTCCCCAAGAGGCCTCTAAGACGTCCAAGACGGCCTCCAAGACGGCCCTGAAGCGCCTCAAGAAGACCCCACATCGGTTCAGAGAGGCCCCCAAGACGGCTTTCGACGGCGTCAGGCCCGTCAGACGGGCCAGGAGCGCTTTAAGACGGCCAAGGAGAGGCCCCCAAGACGCCCCCAAGGCCCCCAAGAGGCCTAAGGAGGCCCCCAAGAGGCTTCCAAGAGGCCCCCAGGAAGCCCCCAGGAGGCCCCACAAGAGTGCCCCAAGAGGCTCCCAAGAGGCCTCCTCCTCCTCCTCCTCCTCCTTCTCCTCCTCCTCCCTCTCCTGATCCTCCCCCTCAGCCTACCTCGAGTGTTCCCCGAAGAGTTGCCGGAGCGGCTGGGGGAATACATAATCAGATAGTTTTGCCAAGCTGGGGCCCAACGTTTGGCCACATAGGCGCTTCTCAAAAAGGCTGCGGGCGGCGGTGATTCGCCGTAGGCGTCTTGGATCCGCCGCCCCCTGTGCTTGCCACAGGGGTGGACGGCTTGCCAGACATTTTGCTGCTCTTGTTATTTTCAAACCCTTCCCAGTGGCCTTCGGCCCAGACTGCCTGCCCCTCGGAAGGACCAGAAGGTGTGGCCCACATCGCCACCAAGACGGCACAAATGGCCCAAGATGGCCATCAAGATGCCTCAAAGGCGGCTAGGATTGCCCCAAGAGAGCCCAAGACGGCCCCGACATGTCTCCAAGACGGCCCAAGATGCACCCAAGGCGTTCCAAGATGGCCCCAAGACGGCCCAGGACGGCCCCAAAGGCCCCCAAGAGCCTTTTAATGCAGTCCAAGAAGCCTCCAAGGGGACCTGCAGGAAGGCCCGAAGAGACAAAGACAGCTGATTTCCCGTGGGCTCTTGACGGATTTTGACGTTTTCGGCCTGCCGACGGCCCAATGCGGCCCAAGAGACCCCCAAGATGGCCCCAAGAGCGCCCGAGAGGCCTCCAAGACGGCCCCATGACGGCCTCCTGACGGTCCAAGAGGCCCCCAAGGCGCCTCCACGACGGCCCACGAGAACTCCAAGGCGCCCACTCGTCATCGTGGTTGTCGTCGTCGTCGTCGTCGTCGTCGTCGTCGTCGTCGTCGTGGTCGTCAAAACTTTTCCACTTTCCTAATTAAACCCCTCTCCCTCTCCCTCCCCCCTCCACCAACCCCCCCACCGCCCCTCCACCCCCCCCTCCACCACCCCCCTCCGCCCCCCCTCCACCTCCCCCTCCACAACTCCCCCTCCACCACCTCCCCCATCCACCCCCTCGGATGTCCCTTGGAACCTTTTTGGGGCACCCAAGGGGCTCCAGAGGGCCCCAAGAGGGCTCCAAGACGCGCCCCAGAGACTACTGAGAGGTCTCATCCAGACGCGCTGTTCGATGACACCTACTAGCGGTTTCTGAGGCCTCTCTTGGGCCCCTCTTGGGCCCGTCTTGGGGCCCTCTTAGGGCTCTCTTGGAGCCATCATATGGGCCAACCAGGGGCCCAGAGGGCCCTCAGAGGGCCCTCAGAGGGCCCCAAGAGGGCCCTAGGAGTTATGTACCAGCGGCCGCTGGGTTGGTACATAATTCCTGGGGCCTTCTTCGGGCCCTCTTAGGGCCAACCAGGGGCCCAAGAGGGCTCCAAGAGGGCCCTCAGAGGGCCCTCAGAGGGCCCCAAGAGGGCCCTAGGAGTTATGTACCAGCGGCCGCTGGGTTGGTACATAATTCCTGGGGCCTTCTTCGGGCCCTCTTAGGGCCAACCAGGGGCCCAAGAGGGCTCCAAGAGGGCCCTCAGAGGGCCCCAAGAGGGCCCCAGGAGTTCTGTACCAGCGGCCGCTGGGTTGGTACATAATTCCTGGGGCCTTCTTGGGGCCCTCTTGGAGCCCTCTTGGGGCCCTCTTGGGGCCCTCTGAGGGCCCTCTTGGAGCCATCTTATGGGCCAACCAGGGTTCCAAGAGGGCCCTAAGAGGGCCCCAAGAGGGGCCAGGCCGGAGTCCCACGGAGACCACCGGGTACCTCCGATGTCCCACGGGGGACACTTGGTAACTCCGATGCCCCACGGGCCGATGTCCCACGGGGACCACCGGGTAACTCCGATGTCCCCCAGGGGACACCGGGTAACTCCGATGTCCCACGGTCCGATGTCCCACGGGGACCACCCGGTAATTCCGATGTCCCCCGGGGGATACCTGGTAACTCCGATGTCCCACGGGCCGATGTTCCACGGGGAGCACGGGGTAATTCCGATGTCCCCCGGGGGACACCGGGTAACTCCGATGTCCCACGGCGGGCCACCGGGTAACTCATGCCCAGACCCCCCCTGCAAGGTCGAGTTACCCGATGTCCCCCGGGGGACACCGGGTAACTCCGATGTCCCACGGTCCGATGTCCCACGGGGACCACCGGGTAACTCCGATGTCCCACGGGGGACACCGGGTAACTCCGATGTCCCACGGGCCGATGTCCCACGGGGACCACCGGGTAACTCCGATGTCCCACGGGGGACACCGGGTAACTCCGATGTCCCACGGGCCGATGTCCCACGGGGACCACCGGGTAACTCCGATGTCCCACGGGAGACACCGGGTAACTCCGATGTCCCACGGGCCGATGTCCCACGGGGACCACCGGGTAATTCTGATGTCCCACGGGAGACACCGGGTAACTCCGATGTCCCACCGGGACCACCGGGTAACTCATGCCCAGACTACCCCATGCAAGGTCGAGTTACCCGATGTCGCCCGGGGACCACCGGGTAACTCCGATGTCCCACGGTCCGGTGTCCCACGGGGACCACCGGGTAACTCCGATGTCCCACGGGGGACACCGGGTAACTCCGATGTCCGACGGGACGATGTCCCACGGGGACCACCGGGTAACTCCGATGTCCCACGGGGGACACCGGGTAACTCCGATGTCCCACGGGCTGATGTCCCACCGGGACCACCGGGTAACTCCGATGTCCCACGGGGACCACCGGGTAACTCCGATGTCCCACGGGGTTATGGTGTAATTGGTCCCCAGACCACCCCCTGCAAGGTCGAGTTACCCGATGTCTCCCGGAGACCACCGGGTAACTCCGATGACTCCGATGTCCCACGAGGGACCACGGGGTGACTCATATCCAGACTCCCCCCCTGCAGGGTCGAGTTACCCGATGTCCCCCGGGGACCACCGGGTAACTCCGGTGTCTCGCGCGGGACAGAATCATGCCGAACGCGCCCCCTGCAAGGTCGACTTACCCGATGCCCCTCGGGGGACACCGGGTAAGTGGGGGGCGTGGAGCGCACCCCCCGCTTACCCGATGTCTCCCGGGGGACACCGGGTAACTCATGTCCGACACCCCCCCGTGCAAGGTCGAGTTACCCGATGCCCCCCCCCTCGCCACCGGGCAAGTCGTGCCCAACACCCCCCCTGCAAGGTCGAGTTACCCGATGTCCCCCGGTGGACACCAGGTAAGTGGGGGGTGTGGGGCGCACCCCCCACTTACCCGATGCTCCCAAGGGGGGACACCGAGTGACTCATGCCCGTCGTCGTCGTTGTCGTCTTCGTCGTCGTCCTCGTTCTCGTGGTCGTCGTCGTCGGTCGTCCATCATGGGTCGTCAAATCTTCAGCCTTCGGAACCTGGGTCGGATCCTGGGACCCTCTTGACATTCGGAGGTCTTATCTAACAAACACATCCGGATTCCTGGGGGTCGTCCGGAGGGGAACCGATCCAGGAGCGGTCCCTGGAGCGGATGATGCTTTTGCTGCTGCTGCTGCTGCTGCTGATGATGATGATGATGATGATGATGATGATGATGATGATGATTCTGATGATGGTGGTGGTGGTGGTGATGGTGATGGTGATGATGATCCTGGTCTGGGGCGGATCTGGGGCTCTCTTGGAATTCGGAGGTGATTTCTGAAAAACACCTCCGAATTCCTGGGGGTCGTCCTGGGGGGGCCGATCCTGGAGCGGATGACGATGGTGGTGATGGTGATGTTGATGATGATGATCCTGGTCTGGGGCGGATCTGGGGCTCTCTTGGAATTCGGAGGTGTTTTCCGAAAAACACCTCCGAATTCCTGGGGGTCGTCCGGTGTGGAACCGATCCTGGAGCGGACCCTGGAGCGGATGACGATGACGATGACGATGACGATGACGATGATGATGATGATGATGATGATGATGATGATGATGATGATGATGATGATGATGATGATGATGATGATGGTGATGGTGATGGTGATGGTGATGGTGATGGTGATGGTGATGATGATGATGATGATGATGGTGGTGGTGATGATGATGATGATGCTGATGATGATGATGATGATTGTGGTGGTGGTGGTGGTGGTGGTGGTGGCGATGATGATCCTGGTCTGGGGCGGATCTGGGGCTCTCTTGGAATTCGGAGGTGATTTCTGAAAAAACACCTCCGAATTCCTGGGGGTCGTCCCGGGGGGGCCGATCCTGGAGCGGATCCTGGAGCGGATGATGATGGTGGTGATGGTGATGTTGATGATGATGATCCTGGTCTGGGGCGGATCTGGGGCTCTCTTGGAATTTGGAGGTGTTTTCCGAAAAACACCTCCGAATTCCTGGGGGTCGTCTGGGGGGTGGCCGATCCTGGAGCGGACCCTGGAGCGGATGATGATAATGACGATGATGAGGATGATGATGATGATGATGATGATGATGATGATGATGATGATGATATTGATTATGATGATGTGTGATGTGTGTGTGATGTGTGATGTGTGAGTGTGATGATGATGATGCTGATGATGGTGGTGATGCTGATGATGATGATGAAACTGACGATGGCGATGAAGATGGTAATTATTATGATGGCTTGGTCCCCTGGACCCCACTGGAATCCGGATGTGTTTTCTGAAAAGCACTTCCGCATTCCAGGGGGTCATCCGATTCTGGAGCGGATACTGGAGCGGAGAGTGATGATGATGCTGATGATGATGATGATGGTGGTGATGATGATGCTGATGGTGATGTTGATGTTGATGATGATGATCTTGGCCTCGGGCCGACCCTGGGGCGGAGCCAGGGGCCCTCTTGGAATTTGGAGGTGTTTTCTGGAAAACACATGCGAATTCCAGAGGGTCGTCCAGGTGGGGCGATCCTCAAGGGCATCCTGGAGCGGATGTCGATGATGATGGTGATGATGAAGATGATTGTGGTGATGCTGATGCTGATGCTGATGCTGATGATGTTGATGATGATGTGATGATGATGATGATGATGATGATGAGGAGGAGGATGAGGAGGAGGAGGAGGATGATGATGATGATGATGATGAGGGCACGATTGGCCCTGCTGACGTTCATATCGACAGCTCAGTTCTCCTGAAAAGGCCACAAAGGAAAGTTCATGCCCAGGCCAAAGGCGCAGTGAGGATCCGCACAGGCCGTCGTCGTCGCCGCCGCCGCCGCCGCCGCCGTCGTCGTCGTCGTCGTCGTCGTCGTCGTCGTCGTCGTCGTCGTCGTCGTCGTCGTCCCCGTCGTCCCCGTCGTCTTCTTCGTCGTCGTCGTCGTCGTCGCTTTGCTGTTGTTTTGCTTTGCTTGTGCTTTCGCTTTGCCTTTGCTTTTGCTTTTGCCTTCGCTTTTGCCTTTGCTTTTGCTTTTACCTTTGCTTTTGCTTTTGCTTGGCACCCAGGGGGGCGCAACTGGGGGAACCGCGCGTTTGCTTTTGCCTTTGCTTTTGCTTTTGCTTTTCACCCAGTGGGCGCAACCAAGGGAATCGCCCGGGGCGATTTCCACTGCCCGGCCCCTTGAAGCTCACAGAGTAAGAACCCTTCTCGGCAGAGCCTAGGTAGGGAAAAACGTCAAAATCTGTCAAGAGCCCACGGGAAATCAGCTGTCTTTGCCTCTTCGGGCCTTCCTGCAGGTCCCCTTGGCGGCTTCTTGGACTGCATTGGAAGCCTCTTGGGGGCCTTTGGGGCCGTCCTGGGCCATCTTGGGGCCATCTTGGAACGCCTCGGGTGCATCTTGGGCCATCTTGGAGACATGTTGGGGCCGTCTTGGACTCTCTTGGGGCAATCCTAGCCACCTTGGAGGGATCTTGGTGACCATCTTGGGCCTTTTGGGCCGTCTTGGTGGCGATGTGGGCCACACCTTCTGGCAGGCGGTCTGGGCCGAAGGCCGCTGGGAAGGGTTTGAAAATAACAAGAGCAGCAAAATGTCTGGCACGCCGTCCATCCCTGTGGCAAGCACAGGGGGCGGCGGATCCAAGACGCCTACGGCGAATCACCGCCGCCCCCAGCCTTTTTGAGAGGCGCCTATGTGGCCAAACGTTGGGCCCCAGCTCAGCCGCTCCGGAAACTCTTCGGGGAACACTTGGGGGAGGCTGAGGGAGAGGATCAGGAGAGGGAGAGGAGGAGAAGGAGGAGGAGGAGGAGGAGGAGGAGGCCTCTTGGGAGCCTCTTGGGGCACTCTTGTGGGGCCTCCTGGGGGCTTCCTGGGGGCCTCATGGAAGCCTCTTGGGGGCCTCCTTAGGCCTCTTGGGGGCCTTGGGGGCGTCTTGGGGGCCTCTCCTTGGCCGTCTTAAAGCGCTCCTGGCCTGTCTGACGGGTCTGACGCCGTCGGACGCCGTCTTGGGGGCCTCTCTGAACCGATGTGGGGTCCTCTTGAGGCGCTTCAGGGCCGTCTTGGAGGCCATCTTGGGCGTCTTAGAGGCCTCTTGGGGCCGTCTTTGGGGCCTCCTGGGCCGTCATGGGGCCATCTTGGAAGCCTCCTGGGCGCACTGGGGGTGAGGAGGAGGAGGAGGAGGAGCAGGAGGAGGAGGAGGAAGAGGAGGAAGAGGAGGAAAAGGACTGGGAAAAACAGGCGAAGAGGGAGTAGGAAGAGAAACAGGGAGGAGAACCAGGAGAAGGAGGCAGGGGGTAGGAGCGAGGAGACACAGTCGGACAACGAGAGACAAAGTCGCAGCACCCCCCAACCCCCAGAGTCTGGGGGCGCCCCAGAGGTCGGCCCAGGGAGGGTACCCTAATGCTCTTCGTATTTGCTGGCTGTCCTCTTGTATCCTGAGGAGGGTACCCTCGGATCTTCTGTTTCTTTTGGCCGACGGAGGATCTCGTGTTCTTGAGGGATGTCATTCTGGCCCAGGTCCTCTTGCTGCCTTGGCTCGCGCGCTGCACGGCACGCGCGTGGGACACCGCAGCCTTTTGACCCAGAAGAGGACCCAGAGTCCGAAGCGCGTCGCCAGCCAAAAGTGGCTGAGATCGGCAATACACCATGCACCTTGAATTGAAAAGGCTGTGCGCGTCGCACTGTCGCGGAGGCGCCCGCGCAGCGCCCAGGGTGCCTCCGCGCTGCTTCGCCCGGCCGCCACCGTCTAGGGCGCCGGCACCGAAGGGTGCTGGGCGCCTGCTTTTCCACGCGGCGGTCTGTTGTGAGCCCCGTGTTCCATGGCTCGACGAACAGAAAACGGTGTGCACACACACACACATTGTCAGAGCTCCGAGCGGATTTCTTGTGTCTGTGCTGACCCCCCCCCCCGGCGGCGCCTCCAGCGCCGCCTCTGGCGCGCTCCGCGCGCCAGGGAGAGGGGTCCAGCGCCGCGTGGAGCTCCGAAAGTGTATGTTTGTGTCTTCTTTTGTTCTAGTGGCCCGTGGTTGCACTGGAGATGGGGGACGAGGGGGATGAGGAGGAGGAAGAGGATCATCAGTGGCTTGAGGTGGAAGGACGCGCCGTGCACCTTGTGCCCGTGTCCCCGCCGCTGTCGGCACTCCGCGCTGGGAGGCCGCTGATTTATGAGAGCCGCAGCCTTGATGGAGACGGGGGCATTGATGTGCAGAGGGAAGGTGGAACCAGGAGACGAGGAGGTCGGAACCAGGAGGAGGAACAGCAACACTAGGCTGGCTTCTGGTGTGGTTTTCTGGTTTTGCCTTTTCCTGTGCCCCATGCTACTGCCGTATTATTGCTATGCTATGAGCACGCTAGAGCCATAGTATGGCCATGCCCGTGTCACATTCTTGACGCTTCGCTTCACTTGGCAAGCGGTCAGACGGAGGCTGAACAAGGCTGCGGACAGCCTCGCCACCATCGGGGTTTACTGGGCCGACGCCCTCCGCAAGGAAGGCGTGACCACAGTCACCACCCACATACATTGAGCGTGCGAAACCCCACCAGACCCGCGCATTTTCCCTGCCTAGATTTACTGGAGACTAGCCTCTGCGACCCATCGGAAGCGGCCGCGGCCGCGGTCCTTCTGGAAAATCCTCCCTCCCCCTCTCTCCCCCCTGCTCCGCTTCGATCGGATCGCCGATCGATCGATCCCCGCGGCAACTGAGGTCCTTGCTGCCGCGGCTCAAGTCCGTCGTCCGCCCTTCACATTTACCAGTACTGCGGCTCTTGGCTGCGCCTCCTTTTCTGCAGGATGACGAAGAAGAGCAATAACGGGTCACTGGTCCGGTGGCCTTCCCCCACAGCCCCCTTTGCTGAAGGCCCGGGCAAGATCGACGGCCTTTGTCACTTCCGTGCGCGCGAATGCCCGTGGCTCAGGTGGGCACATTTCCACCACGAATGGTGCTGGTGGTGCGATGTGTGCCAGAGACACTGCGAAGGCAAGGAACACCTTCTGGGAGGAAGCCGCGCTAAGGAAACAGAAAAGCAGAAAGGCACCGGCTGGCCTGAGCCCAGAGTGTATACCGATCAAGGCAACCTCTGGACCAGGACCTTGGGCAAAGACGACGACCAAGTGACCAGGCGCACCATCAAGAGGCCTTTATGGCCTGGTTGGACGCTGCCAGACCCAGCTAAGGTGGGCCCACTGCCGCACCTGGCAGGGTGGACCTCCCCAGAGGACTGGGATTATGTCCCGGTCAACTTCCCGTACCGCGACGACCCGTTCGACTTCGCCACCCCCACCGACACCGTTCACTCGACAGACCTACGGCCGCCCAACCAGTATCGAGCGGGTTGGGGGTGACTCCCTGGAGCACGCCCAGAGCTTGGGGGGGCACGGCTCCGCCACCTCCGCCCCCAACGGACGCGCCCCCTGCCTCACTCGGGTGGCCGTCCGCCTCACTGCACCCGTGGGAGGGACGGAACAATGCATCCAGCAGAGCCTCCTCTCAGGACTCAATGGATCGGACCAGGCCCGTGCACGAGGGTGACGGTGACTGGCCGGTCGATCTCCCCCCTATGAGCAGGCAGGCAATAATGGAGTCATCAGCGGCCGCAGCAGCGGACGCCATCACCCGACTATTCACTGTCCCCACCACCAGCCCTGCAGCCCAGTTCCTTCTCCACACTCCCACGGGCTCAGTTCACTCGGGAGTGAACCTCCCAAAGCATTGGGAACAAGACCTATGACAAAGAGGAAGTACCCTCGACAGGCTGGCCTGGACCGAGTGCATGGCAGCCACCGAAACTGCATGGGACGGCTCCGCCAAGGCCAGAACAGACCTGGTCAGAAGGCAGAGCTGCGCGCTAGGCGTGTCCGTCACCCCCATCGACGAGCAGTCCCCCTGCGTACTTCTCGACAAGTTCAGGCTGCGAAATGCATTTCCCACCCAGGAGGGGAAGCTGCTGCTGCACCTGCAATGGCCACAGGAGTTCAGAATCCTTCTCAAGGGGCAGGAAGCAGGACAGGAAGCCCGTACGCTGCTCCTCAGCATCACCGGCCCATCTGTGGATCAGGTTGCCTCGCTCAAGCTTCTGTGGCCGCCCGACTTCGGAGGCACCATCCCCTTGAACGACTGCGAGGCTCTGGGATTCCGACAGGGAACCAAGTACCCCACCAACCAGGCCTTGGCTTTATATGACGCGGACAGATTCGGGAGGTTCCACGCTGACGACAGGCTCCCCAAGCCGGAGAAGGTGGGAGACGGTTGGTACAGGCTGGACAAGGCACCTCCTAGGTTGCACTATTGGCGGATCTCTACCTCCATCAGCGAGATCTACAAGCTGCAGCAGGACCCTGCAGACCTTGCGGGCACGCCACTCGACGTCATCACGTACCTCCTCACCTTCCGCACTACCGACAGAAAGAACAAGACGCTGGCCAACAGCGTGGAGAACACCAGGGTCTGCGGAAACACCCTCCTCTCACGGGCCAGGGCCACCATCAGGGCACGGGCTCCTGGCATGCCTCCCGCAGTAGTGAGCAGTAGAGCTGCCGACTCGCAGCACCCGAACGAGGCACCGACCGTCACTCCCTTCTCCGACCATGAAGTGGACCATGCAACTGGACAGGTATTTCAACGGGTCAGGGACCTACCCCCAGCTTTGACCCTCGGCGAAGGCGCCAAGCGCCACCAGCTCAACGACGACGCGACGCGGGCCCTTGCTGCCACCATACAGCCCCACGTAACAGTCGTACATGATCCCCCGGGAACCGGCAAGACAGTCTTCTCCGTCGCCACCATGGGCACGCGGGCCGACTCACTCCCTGAAGGGCAGACAGTTGCGCTAACCGCAGGGTCCAACACGGCGGCGGATCAGCCAGCCATAGGCCTCGGCAGTGCACACCAGGCGGGCAGACTAGGACAGGACAGGCTACCCCAGCAGATGCGCCCGCCTGGCCAAAGAATTTCGGGTGGCGCAGGTACTAGCCCCGCTCGCCCCTGGGGGGCACTTCCCCAGGACACACGATAGACCCCCGCACGAAGGCGGATCTTCCAAAGAATTCACCGCATTCCGCGCACAGCTACTCAAGGCTGCAAAGGCGATCATCGCGACGCACGAATCCGCGGAGGCCCTCAGGAATGCTGCCCCAGTTGCCTTGATCATCATCGACGAGGCAGGACAAGCCCATGAACTTATGGCCGCCATGTCGCTCGGCAGTGTCATCCGTTCCAGCGGGCATCTGGTGCTGGTGGGCGACCCCGAACAGCTCCCCCCCACCGTCCTTTCCAGAAAGGCTGCCGATCTCGGGCTCTGCCTCTCCATATTCGATCGGCTGCGCACAGCCCTCGGAGGTGAAACAACAGCCGTGGTGCAGCTAAGCCTCTGCTATCGCATGCACCCCCCGCTCCTGTCTTGGCCCGATGTCGCCTTCTACAACAACGCAATGCGTTCGGGACTCGCTGACCCCTTCGCACAAAGGCCACTGATCAAGGGACTACCGTGGCGGAAGCTACTGCCCTGGGACGACAAAAGGCTCGAAGTTCTCGCCGAAGCCACGGCCACCCCCATGGAAGACATGGAGGAGATGTTGCGGGACCTCGCGCCAGGCCCCCATCGCGAGGAAGAGAGGCACCGATTTCTCCTTGTCGACAACCCCTCCCTCGAGGTCACCTCAAGGCTCCACTCAGGATGCGCGAACCTGCCGGAAGCCGCGCAAACGGCGGACATCGCACGAGCACTCCTGCCCGCCATTGAGGACGGCACAGCCGTGCGCGCCGTGGTAGGTCACCAGCTACAGCGCGCAGTCCTGGATAACGGGTGGCCCCAGTCAGGGAGAAGCATCAGCGGCGCCCTCGGACAAACCAAGGTCAAGGGCAAAGGGAAGGGCAAGGACGGATCAGCCAAGGCAGGCGGACACCCCGCGTACCCCCCCGCATTGCGCCGCCGACGCCAAGGACCACGCAAGCGTGTTCGCGCAGTGGAGCTCTCCTCTCACCGGGATCGATCTGCGCTTCCCTGGGCTGCGACAACTTGCCGAGGAGCACCTTGCGAGCGGCGGGAAAATCATCTCCACCATAGACTCCAGTCAGGGTGGCGAGGCAGATCTAGTCATATACCTGACCACTCGGTCCAACAAGTGGCATGACTGGGGTTTCATGGACAACCCCAATAGGGTGAACGTCGCGATCACCCGCGCCACCACCAACGCGGTCATCATCGGGGACGGAAGGATGTCCGGCACGGCCACAGGGGCTCGCTTGCGGGAGCTTTCAGAGTACGGGAGATTTGCCAAAGTATGGGTCCTTTTCAAAGGAGACGACCTGGGCTCAAGGTTGCGGCTGGAGACCGATGAAGGGCGGGCTCTCCAAGCGAGCCCGGGCCCCCCTCCCAGGACGGGCGGTCGGCGGGCAACGGTTCCCTTCCCCCCCTTCTGAGTTTTCTCTCGGTGATGGGTCCAGGTGTAAAACTGGGGGGGAAGTACATCCATGGGCCTTCGGATTGTGTTTCCTGCTTTGGTTGAGGGGTGCTGGGGCCATGGGTGAGGAACCGGCTAACCCACGCCCCTCAGGGGGCGCCCCCTCTGGATCTCTGGTGGGGGACGGGCTGTCGGTCTCTGGCGGTGGGTCTCTCGGTTGGTTCTCGGCTCAGCCGCCCCCGGAGTCTTCGGGGGATTCGTTTTGGGGCGGGACTTCACACACCCCACCCCCACCATCAGGCGGTAGAGGCGGTTGGGTCTCCGGACCTGCCAGGGGGAATGGGGATCCCGGCTGCGCCACTGGCCCCGGCGAGCCGGCAGGGTATCTGGGGGGAGGGGCGGCTGCGTCGGCTGACGGTGGCTCTGGCCATGGTCAGTCGGGGCGGCCGCCTCCACAGTCACCCGTGGGACAGGAATTTGAGGGCCACCAAGAGAGTAGGTCCCATAGGAGGGCGCAGAGACGCGAGCGTCGGAAGACGGCTCGCGAAGCTCGCAAAAAGGAGCGTAGATTGCGAAAAAGGTCTCAGGCAATGCATCGCCTATCAATTTTACGTAAGCAGGGACGCCCCCGCGCTCAGACCCCCTCTTTGGGGGCGCTTGGAACACTCGCAAGTTGGGGGCTTTCGGGGGGGTGGGGGACCCGGAGATGAAGATCCAGCGTATCCTGACCCTCCTGGCGGGAGAGGCAGCTGCCCCGAAGCGGGGGCACGGGTAGGGAGACTGACGAAAGCAGGAGCGTAGTTGCATTGTTTTTCGTTGGGGTCTTCGCCCTTCCCCCCCCCCCTATTCGCTCTCCGCCCCCGCCCCCTGTTCCTTCCGTTGGCAGTAATGGTCTGTCCGTCGTTGGTCTTCGGGTTTGCTCGTTGTGCTGTTGCGTCCGTTTGTTAGTTTTTTACTTTGTCGGGCACGGCTCGTGGCGTTCCTCTTCGCGTCTGCTGCAGCCCAGGGGTCAGTTTTCGCGCTGCCCCTCGTGCCGGCGTAGGTTTACCCTGCACCGGGGGAGGGCGCAGGTTCCTTCGGGCTCCACATTGCGCCGTCGTTGGTCTCCTGGCCTTCGACGCCGCCTTCCCCCAGGTCCTCGGCAGCAGGAGGGCCGCCCCCACGAGGGGCTCTGTGTTTTTTTTTGCTTCTGCAATCGCGCGAAGTCGTGCCCAGTCTTTTTCTCGTTCGGTGTTGTTTTCTTCTTCCTTCCTCCCCCCCCCTCCCCCGCCTGCTTTTTCTTCGTGTTCTTGCCTGTCTTCCCTCTTTTCTGCCCCCTCTTTTTCCTCCTGTCGTCGTTGGGGGTTGGGCCATTACTACCATCTCCCACCCCCTTCTGTCCCTGTCAACGTGAGTATCCCGCCACGCATCCATTGCGCGTTGTTGTGTGTGTGTGTGTGTGTGCACGCAGGGATCACGGCGCTCTCCTCTTCTCGTCGCATTCGCCCGCCGCGAGCCCGTCAGGAAGGCTCTTGCGTCGGTCCGCGTCCGCCCCCGCTGCCCGGGAGCAATGGCGGCACGCAGGGCCGCGGTGGACGAGAGGTTCGCGGCGCTCGAGGCGAGAGTCACGTCGGTGGATGGCGGGCTGCAACGCGTAAAGAGGGACCTGGGCGAGGTGCGCAAGAGCTGCCGCGTCGTCCTTGAGGGGCTCGACAAGGCGGAGAGCGCGCGGGCAGAACGCGTGCGAGCCAGTTGTGGAGGGAGCTCCGCCTGGCAGTACCGAAGGCGGTGGGCGAGGACCTCTGCGAGGCCCTCCAGGTGCCGTGGCCGCTGCCGCAGGAAAACTCCCAGGAGTTCCAGGCGCCGGGCGACACGGGGCGGGCTATCTCCCAGATAGTCAGCGGCCTGGCCGGCGCGGACGTGCTGGCGCACGTCTTCGACCAGTCGAGGAACGCGGCCGGCGGCAGGGGCCGAGTCGAGGGCACCTTTCGGTTGGCCCTCCGGTTCGGCGAGGAGCCCCTGTCGGTGCAGGCGGCGCTGTCTTTTTTGGACGGGCCGCTTCGCACGGCAGCGGGCCTTCCCGTTCGCGGGAGGCCTGCGCCGCCGAGGGCGGAAGGGGCCCCTGCCCCGAAGCGCAGGCTGGCGTGCGCCGAGGCGACGCCGGAGGAGCGGGGGCGCAAGCGCGCGCCAGGAAGCCAGCGGTGGCGGCCCCAAGGGCAGGGGCGGGAAGAGCAGCAAGGGGCGCGGCGGCATAAACGGCGGCAAGGGCAAAGGGAAAAAGGGTGCCAAGGGGAAGGGCAAGGGCAAGGCCCAGGGCAAAGCGCCCGCCGCGCCCGCGGCCGAGCCCGCCGCCAGCCCCCCGGCGTCCTCTGCGGCCCCAGCGCCGGCGGTAGCCCCGTCCGCAGTGGCGCGGGCCAAAGCCGCCGCTGACGCGGTGGCCGCGGTCCACGCCAAGGCCGCCCCAGCTGCTCACGGAGCAGCGGCCGCCGGCAGCGCCGACCCCCCCCCCTCGGGGGCGGGGGCGGCGGTGGCCTGAGCGCCCACCTCGCCGGCGTCGCATTACGAGGGGGCCTCGCCACGCCCCCGGCGGCGCCGCAGCGGAACGTGGTGGGATTGGTTATACAGGCTGATGCTTAGTTTCGCCCACCCCCCCCCCCCTTCCCCCCCCTTTCGCCCGCCCCCTCCCTCCGCCCCCCCCTGGCCCCTGCCCCCGGCGGGCGTTCGAGTTTGCCGTGGCGACGAAGACGCTCGCGGGTGTCGTGCCTCGGTGGGTGCGCGGGCTCGCGGGTGCATTCGCCCCTTCAGTTCTTCCTTCGCCCGTCCTTCCCTTCTGGCCCCTCCCTGCTCTTCCCCTGGCGGGCCTTCGAGGTTGCTGTGGCGGCGAAGACGCTCGTGGGTGTCTGGCCCTTGCGGGTGCGGGAGTTCGCGGGCGCGCTCGTCCCCTCGGCCCCTCCTTCGTGCCCCCCCCCCCCCCCCTCCGCCCTCCTGCCCCTCCCCTGCCCCCCACTTTCCGCCCCCCCCCTGGCTCCTCTTGCCCCTCCCCTCCCCCCCTCCCGCCCCCCCACCACCACTGCGGGCCTCGCTTTGTCCATCTCCCTCGTCTGCCAAGGCATTTATTTTCCAGGCCCCTGCTACTACGGGCCCCCCCCCCGCCCGCCGTTCGACGGCGACTCGGCGGAGGGCGAGGGCGAGGACGAGGAGACCGATGAAGAATTTGACCCCATCAGGGACCTGACCACGTGGGTCCCCGCGGCCCCCACCCACGCCGGGGGCGACACCATGAAAGGACTCGACGACGCCATCAAGAAGGCCAAGGCCTCCATGGAGAACAGCTTCGCGGAGCGCATCGCCGCCCCGCTCGACCCCTTGTTCCCCCGGGACAAACTCGGCGAAGCCATCGCGGACAGCTTGCAGAGGCTGGTCGACGACCCAGCAACGGGAGTCATCCTCTACACCGTGGCCGGGCTCCATCCCCACCAATGGTCCACGGGCGCCGCCCCGAGGCAGCCGGGCAGCCTCGATCGGAAGGCCTGGGGCCGCCTCGGGTACTGCTTGGACGTGGAGCTCGGGATCGACGCCAGCAACCTGGTCTGCAATCTGACGTGGGCAGCCCTGGTCCGGTTCCTGGGGCTGGGCACACCCTGGCACGAATCAGAATTCATGGCCCCGCTGGACTCACTCCCCCCGCTGCCCCACGCTAAGGGTAATAACTGCCGCCCCAAGCCCTCAAGCAGGTGCACCCCCGTTGGCGCGCCCCCCCAGCTCCCCGCCGCCTGGGGCCCAGCCACGGGCAATTGCAAACGCCACAGGATGCACCCTGGGATGAATCACTTGCACTCGCTCCTCCGCCCAGAGCAGATCGAATCAACGCTTAGGCACGCCCTCTGCGGCAGCGACGGGCGCCCACTTAACGCCCCCACGCTCACGGCCCTCCTGGTGGCGATGATGCTGCAGCTGCGGGAACCGCGCGCAACGCTCTGGCCATTCCCGCATCCAGAGGCCACGGGAGACATCATAGAGGCGGCGATGGGCCTCTGCCTCCCTCGGCAGGAAGCCCACAAGGAGTTCCGCAGCCAGTTTGCCGCCACTTGGGGCTTCGAACTGGCCAACTTCGCCTCCCTCCATGCCAAGATGGAGGAGGCCATTCGCCACGTCAGCACGCCGGCCACCTTTGCCCATCACCACCTCACTGCATCTGCACACGCCTGCCCTAAGACATGGCCAGGAATGCTGGAACACGACTTCGCCCTAGAGGCCCCCATGCGCGTACTTGAGGTGATAGTCCAGCCCGCGGACGTCAATCAACTGAGCATAGGACGCTGCTCCATTTGCCAGTTGCACAATGAGCTGGTCGGCTCAGAAGAGGGACTCGGCTGTCCGCACACCATGGCAGACGTGGAATGCATCGGAGGAGGGGCCGCGATGTCCAACCGCCGCTTGGACGAAGACCTCCCCGCCTCCCCAGCTCCTGGCACAGTGCTCACCCCCTCTTTAGTGCGTGACGACAGATTCTGCAGGTTGCCACAGAGCGCCAGCTACAACTGCGACGACTGCGCCAACGCGGGGTTGCAGGGCGCAGCCGGCACCTGGGAAGACGATGACACGCGAGAACGGCTGGCACAGAACCGCGCGCAGGCATACATAAAGGGAAAGAACTGCAGATGGCTCTGCGAGCTGTGCTGGGTCAGGTCCCTGGAGAAGAGGGGAGCTGAGGTTCCCGACCCCAACCGCGCGGACGGCGGCACCAAGAAGACCACGCATCAACGCCTGCAGGAGTACAAGCGCAGACTGGAAGAGACACGCGCCCGCAAGAAATCCCGGGCCCTCCCATCACTGACCAGCCTACCGATCGGGTTCGGGCGACCTAACGACGCCCCATCTCCTTCCACCATGAAGGACCTCGTCATGCGCGCGCCGCGCGCCTTCCAGGATTCCAGCCATCAGGTGTCGGTGCCACCCCCTCACACCGCAGGCTTGCTGATGGTAGGTTCGGTGCCGAAACGCATCGCACGAAAGTGTATTCAGCCACGTGCGACACATGTCCCCCCGGGCCCCCTCTGCTTGAATGTAAACCTGGCCGCCCAGCCCTCGGGTGCTTCATGTGGCGCCCTGAGTCAGAAGCAAGGTGCAACGAGCAGACAGGCCTGCCACCGCGGGAGTTAATGCCTACACTATGGATCAAACAGCAGTGGAACGCGGAATGGGCCTGCAGAAGGGTGTCTCGTACACATTTGGAACGTCGCACCTGGCGTCCTCGACCACATTCTCGACCACTATTCATCCGAGGTATACCCCGCTATCCCTACCAAGCGGCAGACCACATCAGAAGTGCCAGAGGACAGCTACAGCTACGACATGTCCGCACACCTCCCCCCCGGCAGCAGGGCGCCGGGGGAGTGCGCGTTCGCCCGAGTCCCACCCCGCGAGGACCGCTCTTCACTACACGACAAAGAGACCGGCAAACAAGATGGTATAGACGACGGGACCTCCAACATATACTTCTTCCCCGACCTGCTTCCGCCCCCGGTTCCTCAGCTGCCCACGCGTTCCACCCTCCGTCTGGAAGGGGGCGAGTCAAGAGGCCCAGTTCGTGCCCTTGTCAAATACTTGGTCGGGTGGAGCCACGCAATATACATTCTCTGGGCCGCCTTTGCACAGCAACAGGGAGAGAGCATCGAGGGCGACATAACCGACGAAACTAGGTGGCCGACCGAACTGCTGCTCCCCTTTCTAAAGTCGGCATACGGAGAGGAAATCCCAGACGATTGCCGCCCTCCGCACATTCCATGGGGCGGACAGAGGGCAGCGGCAGCCAGGGTAGTCTCACACCTGGTGGGCAGCAACCCAAAGTACCAGGAGGATTGGGATCGCTACGCAGGCAACCTCGCCAGTCAGAAAGGATAGGGCCCCTGCCGACAGCCGCTGCACGTCCTCACGGCGTTCCTCACCAGGCTGGAGGACTCCGACTTGACCAGAGGAACCATCGAGCACCTCGCCGCCCTGCCCCAGAAAACGACGGCTACAGGCGCAGTCCGCGACGAGTCTCCTGCCGCCAGCTGGCCCAACAGGCCCCGCAGGAGGAAGGAATCACCCGTAGCTGACACCCATGTAGAGGATCACGGTGCACCCCCGACCCGCGCTAACGTGCCGCCCGAGCAGCCCGCCGAACCTGGCCAGTCCAACGCAGTCCCAGAAGAGGAGCCGTCCTCACCAGAGCGCTGGGATGGCGATGGCGAGGTGGAAGGGGTCGACTGGGGTGACGAGGCGGGCAAGAAATCCGAAACTGACGCCCAGGCGCGTTCCAGCCCGCAGGACATCTCCGTTGACTCCGGATCGCAGGTCAGCCCCACCCATCCTGAGGACGACGTTTGCGACGCAGCCCCCGCAGACGACAAGATGGCCCAGAGCCCCCCCCCGCTCTGGACAAAACCCCCCCACAGGGCAGCCTCAGACGCCTGGCCCCCATTCGCGCGGGCTGCCGCCAGAGAAACTCCCAGAGACTGGTTTACCCTAGGCGGCCCCCGCCCCAGAGAGGATCGGACCCGGAGTCTGCGCGCATGCAGTGACGGCAGGACTCTTAGATACTCGGGAGGCGAAGGTGGCCGCCGTGCACCCGCGGTTGACGACGTCAGGACCAGAGAGCGCTCGGCCACACCACCGCCTCGCAACTCATCTAGTGCACGGCGCAACGCCCAGGACTCGTGGAACGACGCGCGGACTGCGACAATACCCGCAGCACGCCCTGACGACCCCATGGGAGGCCCCCCATGTACTTGAGGTCCATCGACGAGGCAGACGTTGCAAGGGACGAACCAGCACCCGACAAGATCACACGGATGCAGAAGGTGCTGGGGGGCGCGTTTAACGGAGTCTGGAGCGCCTGGGTCGGGAAGGCAGCACTCAGTCAAGGGAGTACCTACATCGAGTCCGATCCCAGGCTAAATTCAGCACATCAACGCAACGAGTTCCTCCAGGCATGGAGCAAAATGGGATTCGACGCCTACAAGATGGATAGAGAATGCCAACTCCACGTCGACTGGCCGAGTGTCATGGAGAAGCATCGTAAACATGCGCAACGCGACGCCAGACTGCGCACCGCCGACGGGCCCGTTGGTAGCGGGCGCCCACCCCCGTGGACCGTTGAAGGCAAGGAAGTTGCAAGGGCCCCCCATGGACCACTGAAGGCAGGGAGGCTGCATGGACAGGGGCATCTGGGTCAGACGCATCGTGGCGCGCATGGCAGTCCTGGGGCGCGTGGGGTCACCAGCGGGACACATGGACCGACACTAACTGGAAGGCGAAGGGTAAGCGGTTCCCCCCCAGAAGGGGGAACCCAGCACGCAGACAAGCGCCCGCGGGGGTGGGACTTCCGACCCAAGTGATCGGGGCACAAGTGGGCCAGCTCGGTTTGCGGACAACCCCCCCAAGCGTCGGGAGCGCCGCGGCTCCCGCCGACATGGCCTTCTCTCGCGCGCACGCTTTCGGCCGCCCCTCCACCTCGCTTCCCCCGCCCCCCCCCCCCGCCTTTGCCCATCCTCTCTGAGGGGGGTCGCGCGTGCAGCCCTTCTGCGGCTCGAGTCTATCACTGGCGCTCTGGACTACGTCAGTTCTCAGGGTCGCGACGCGGCCCGTCATGGAACGCAACGCGTGCTTCCTGGACAACAATGATCCGGGACAGCTGGGCGCAGCCTCCACCGCCTTGTACAAGGTGGTTTCCATTGCGCTGACCCTGTGGGTCATCTGGGACCCCGCTGTGCCCGGCGGAGCTCGCTGGGTTGGCAGCCCCATGGTCCTCAACCGGCCCTTTGCCTCGAGCAGCGATGTTGAGTTTGTGGACTGAGGCCGCTGGGGAGTATCCGCAGACCCCATGGTCGAAGTTTTCCATGCGGATACGCCTGGCTACGACATGGTTAAGTTTCACCGCAGCGCTCGGCTTCGGCCACAATGCCCCGTGCTACCTCCTTCGGGTCAGAGGTGCACCAATACCCATGCGCCGCGAACTAGACAGCCCACGCTGGTCTCGTGGATCCACCCTGGACGGAGTGCCCGGTGGCTGAAATAGTTCACCCCCTGCGTCCTACCCCTTCGGGCACCGAGGTCGGTAATGACTGGGTAACTCACTGCCGCGCCGCCAGCGCATAGACCTGACCACCCCACGGGGCAGGGGGCCATCAGCGCCGCCCCTCTGGGGCACCCACTTTGGACGACAGGGGCTGGTGGCTGAAACGACCCAGCTCCAGCGCCCCACCTTTCAATAGCAGATGGCACGACAAAGTGACGCCTACCGTGTTCAGAGGCCGCCGGCCTCCCCCCTGCATCTCACCAGTCAAGGTCTCTGCGGCTCTTGGCTGCGCCCCCCTCCGACACGTCCGACACGTCCGTGCGGCTTTTGGCCGCGCCCCCCCATCCTGATCGACGAGATCGACCCGGCCCCGCGAAGGCGACTGGGCTGTCACCCAGCGCCGGGTTGGATTCGCTCCTCCTCCTCCTCCTCCTCCTCCTCCTCCTCCTCCTCCTCCTCCTCCTCCTCCTCCTCCTCCTCCTCCTCCTCCTCCTCCTCCTCCTCCTCCTCCTCCCCCCGCTCTCCATTCACTTGTTTCTGCGGCTCTTGGCTGCGCCCCCAACGAAGTGTGCCTTGGTTGAGGATGTGCCTGTGCCGTGGTCCGGTCCAAGCGTGCAGGCCCGGGGCACGGTGGTCGTGCCAACGGCACTTGGTTGCACCCCCCACGTTCATTCACAAGTCTCTGCGGCTCTTGGCTGCGCCCTCTGCGTTGTGAAGGGACATCATGACAGGAGGGCTGACAATTTCAGACACCCCTGCGGGTCACAAAATGGCTTAGAATCTCGCTTCCAGCCGTGCCAGCGGACAGGTGGGTGCTCAGCACGGCGCACAGGGCCCGCCTGCGCCAGACACCACAGCAGTGATTTCCCCCAGACACTCTGGACGGATATGTCGTGGTGCATCGGCTGGTCGCCAGCTGAGCACGCTGTCGTGAGGACGCGTGGGAGTGGTTTCAACCCCTCCCCCTGGTCACCGCCTCAGCGGCTAGCAGGGCCACCCCCACCTGCGGGTCGCCCTGGTCCACATGGTACGTTTCAGGGCGCTACAGGGGCTTGGCTTCGCGTAAGGTGAAGACTGGCGCACCCCACTCGCTTCTGGTACTACCCGATGTCGGGCCTGGCATGGGCGTGTTCCTGCACAAGTGGTTCATCCTTTAGCAGGTCATCGCGGTTCCCCCGGCTGGTCCTTCGTGCAGGTGCTTCGGTCAGCGCTTGCAACTTTGTGCCCCCGATCTTCCGTGTCGGATAAGTTGCACGCTGTGGACACAGGCGGATTTGACGTCAGGTTCGCTGATAGGGTATCTTTCGCTCTCGCGCTCAAGAGCGGCAGCCTTGACGTCTGCGACAGTGAGTCACCGCGAGTGAGGCCCCCCTATTTGCCTTTCCCCTTTTTCCTGCCGCTGGGTGTCCGTCTGGCGTCCGCTGCGGCTCTCCCGTTCCCTCTTGCCCGCCTTCCGTGTGTCTTGGCCGGAGTGTGGTCTCGTCTTGGCCACCCCGTGCCGCTACAGTGCGGTCTGTCGCTCCGCGCCTTTTCGTGCTGTGTGGTTCGGCTGGAGCTTGGCGCCGTGAGGGCGACTGTTCCTATTTGGCCGCCGCCGGTACCACCCTTGCGTCCCCATCCGCTGGGCTGCCTGCGTCGGTCCCCAATGAGGGTCATTTTGTCCCTGGCATGTGCACTCGGTACAGCGGCCTACGTGCCACTGCAGCCAATTATCTCGCTCTGTGGCCCAGACGTTCATCCCGCTCACTGGATCTGTCCTTCGAGCCGCCGAACAAAAAAAATGTCCTCACCAGCCCATCCAGCAACGATGCCCAGACGAGTTGCCCTGATCAGAGAAGTGGGGGGAGGGGGTATACAGAAGAACGCAGGGCTCGGGAAGCCTGATTACCCCAACAGGGGGAAGATGGAGGACGAAGCGGAGAAGACAGAGGAGGGCACGGAGGCAGAGGAGGGAGAGGAAGGAGGGAGAACAAAGAAGAGGCGGATGAGGACGAGGAGGGCGAGCAGGAGGGCAAGAGGCCGCTGGGATGCCCTTCGGAGTCTCTTGGGATGTTTCTGGGGAGCTTGGAGGCCTCTTGGAGCGTCTTGGGGGCGTCTTGGCGGTCCCGGGGCCTCTTGGGGCGTCTTCGATGCCTCGGGGGGGCCCTTGGGGCCTCTGGGGGGCCGCTTGGGAGCCTCAGGAGGGCCTCCTGGGGCTTCCTGGGCGCCTCTTGGGGCCATCTTGGGGCACTCTTGGGAGCCTTGGGGGCCCTCCTGGAGGCTCCGGAGGTGGGTGGGCGGGGTTGGTGGAGGGGCAGGGAGGGGGGTCGGGTGGGGTAGGGGTAGGGTGGACGTGGGGGGGCGGGCCATGTTATGGCCATGCAGTTGCCGTGCTATTGTCACGGTGATGCCATGAAATTGCCATGCCGTTGCCATGCTGTTGCCATTCAAGTGTCATGTAGCCATGCTATTGCGATGCTGTTGCCATGCCGTTGCCATGCTGTTGCCATGCTGTTGGCTGTTGCCGTGCCGTTGCGATGCTGTTGCCATGCCATTGCCATGCCGTTGCTATGCTGTTGCCATGCTGTTGACATGCTGTTGCCATGCTTTTGCCACGCCGTTGCCATGCCGTTGCCATGTTGTTGCCATTATGTTGCCATGCTGTTGCCAGTTTGTTGTCATGCTGTTGCCACGCCGTTGCCATGCTGTTGCCATGTCGTTGCCATGCCGTTGCCATGTTGTCTCCATGCTGTTGCCATGCTGTTGCAATGCCGTTGCCACGCCTTTGCCATGCTGTTGCCATGATGCTGCCATGCTGTTGCCATGCCTTTGCCATGCTGTTGCCATGCTGTTGCCATGCAGTTGCCATGCCGTTGCCATGCTGTTGCCATGCGGTTGCCACGGAGTTGCAATGCCATTGCCACACCGTTGCCATGCGGTTGCCATGCTCCTGCCATGCTGTTGCCATGCCATTGCCATGCTGTTGCCATGCGGTTGTCATGCTGTTGCCGTGCCGTTGCGATACTGTTCCCATGTCGTTGCTATGCCGTTACCATGTCTCCGTGTTTTTGCCATGCTGTTGCCATGCCATTGCCATGTTGTTGCCATGCTGTTGCCATGCTGTTGCCATTATGTTGCCATGCTGTTGCCATGCTGTTGCCATCCTGTTGCCATGCTGTTACCATGCTGTTGCCATGCTGTTGCCATGCTGTTGCCATGCCGTTGCCATGCTGTTGCCATGCTGTTGCCATGCCGTTGGCATGCTGGTGCCATGCCATTGCCATGGTGTTCCCATGCCGTTGCAATGCTGTTGCCATGCTGCTGCCATTATGTTTCCATGCCATTGCCGCGCCGTTGCCATGCGGTTGCCATGCTGGTGCCATGCTGTTGCATTGCTGCTGCCGTGCTTTTGCCAATTTGATGCCATGTTGTCATGCTGTTGCCATGCCTTTGCCACGTCGTTGGCATACTGTTGTCATGCTGTCGTCATGCTGTCGCCATGCTGTCGCCATGCTGGGCGAGCTGGGCTGATCATCGAGCTGGGCGGCCGCCTCGGCTCGAGCACCCCTGGACGAGGGGACCAGGCTCATCCGTCGCGGGGGCACGGGGCTGCCATGGTGACCATGGCCGTGGTGTCCCCCTACGTGGAGACCACGAGGTTGTGCACGCTCGGCGCTGGAAGCTTCGGCAGCGTGGTCCTCGCGCGCGATCCCACGGGCGACGCGCATGAAGGCGGCATCGACGTAGCGTTGACAGCTTCCAGGGCGGGCGGGACCACGAGGAAGAACATCCTATGGGATGCAGCTTGCCTGCGCCAAATGGCGCACGCCAACGTCGTCATGCTCATCGATGTCCGTGCCTCGACGCCAGGCGGGTAGTGTTCCCGCCTTCGGACGTGGACCTTCAGACCTTCCTCGGCAGGAGGCCTCGCGGCGTCGTGCCGCCCGCGCTGGCTCGCAGGATGATGCGGCAGCTCGCAGCTGCCCTGGCGCACGTCCATGCCCATGCCATCATCCACCGAGACGTGAAGCCAGCGAACTGCTTGATCTTGTTGGCCAGCGAGATCCACGGAGAGTTCTTGGGCCCTGCGCTCGTACCGGCGGATTTTGGCGTGGCTCGGCGTTGGTCTGGGGGCCCACGCTTGCGCCTCCGAGCCAAATCCCATGCCCCGAGGAGGGAGGAGTTCATGATGGCTTTGTTGTGCACCTGCTGGTGCAGGCCTCCTGAGCTCTGGGTGGCCACTATGGATGACTACGAGATGGACCAGGAGTACGAGGAGACGACGCCCTACGGCTCTAGCCTGGACGTCTGGTCGTACGGGGTGGTCGTCTACCAGGCGCTGTCAGGGGAGACCCGCTCGTCGTGCGACGAACGGCGCAGCGATGGCGCAGGCAGTGGCGGACGTCATCGGCGCGTGCCCGGCGGAAGGCCCTGGTGCCCTGACGTGCACCTGGGACCCGCGATGGAGAAGCTGGGCGGCTGCAGTGACGTCTGCTGTCCCGAGCAGGCCGCTTCCCGAGTCAGGTGCGGAGTGGGATTTGGTGCGGACGTGCCTCCGGTGGGATCTTGCTGCTTCCGTGAGGATGCCGTCCGGGATGCCGCGCGCGTGGTCCCGAGGGCGAATCGCCGCTCGGCGCTGGCGGTGCTCCGCTCCAGCAGAGGCGGCGCGGGCGCCCCAGCCAGGAGCGCGCGCTGATGCCTCGACGCTCAGCTCGACGCCGACAGCGCAGGCATCCGCGGAGCGTGCGCGCGTGGTTCGCTGACTTCTCGCCCCCGAAGAAGTTCCATTCGGAGGTCAAGCGCCGTTGCAGAGGGCACTGCCGCGTGTTCAGCCATCGCCAGAGCGGCGAGTGCAACTGCGCCGAGCTCGTCGTCGGCGCTGGCCACTGCGCCACGTGCGCGCGCGTCGTCGCGGGGCGCGGTCGCCCCAGGCTCAAATCCGACCACTGCTGCCGCTATCAATAGGTATTTGATGATGGCTCCTCTCCGCGCGCAGCTGGCCGCGGCTGCAGCTCCAGTCTCGCCCCTGATGGTGCCGTGCGACGTCGAGGATTTCGTCGCCGCCAGCGCCATCCTTCAGGACGAAGTCGCATTGCTCCTCCTGGCGGCTGCCATGTAGGAGCCCTTGGCAGCGGGGGCGCTGGTGCAGGCGTCAGCCCGCGCAATACTCGGGCTCAGACTTGCGCCCGGCAATCTCGCGCGCACTCGCGGTGGTGGACGACGCCCTTCATGCTGCGCAGCTGGTGCAGCTGCATCGCCAGGGAGTGCGACGGTTCTTCGGCCCCATCTCGATTGTCTCGAACTTAAGGGCCATCGAGAGGGCGGAGAGGGCAGAACACGTCCGCCCCGGGCAGCAGACGCACCGCCTCGGCTCGAGGAAGTCCCTGCACGCGGCGCGCGCCCCCTCGGAGTGCAAGCGCGCTCAGCTCCTGGGGGCCACTCGCGAGGAGGGGCGCCTAGGCAGCGCCCCTGGACGCGAGCGCCTCGACGCCCGGCGCCCTCGCCTCGGCGCCCAGTGCCATCGACGACCTGGTCGACCGCGGATTTCGGCCGGCGAGGGCGGCATTGCGGCGGCTCGGTGCCAAGAGCGGCGCCTCTTGCCACTCCACGCTGGGGGCGCCGGCGGGCGCTGCGTCGACTGGTTCGCGAGGGAGGCGCCGGCCGCCCGCCTCGCCCGACAGAGCCTGCGCCAGAACAGCGACTGGAGCCGCGTGGACAGAGCCTCGCTGCAGAGCACGAGCGCGGACGCGAAGGAGAACCTCGAGATTGCCCCCGACGCGCGGGCGGCTACGGAGGTGTCGTCTTTCTTCGCGGGTCGCGCAGACGGGTTTCTGTTTGCCAGCGCGTTCCCTTACCTCCCGGGGGAGGTCGCGGATGAGCTGATCAAGTCAGGGGCCTCCGATGGCGACCGCGCCCGGGCGATCGAGCCCATCGAACCAGAAACCTTCCTGCAGATCGTGCTGACTCTTCGGGCGACCGAGGGCATCGCCCCCCATCTCGTGGCTGCCTACAGGCTCCAGAAAAGCAGTGCCAGGGGGTCACCGCGTGCCTCGATGCCGCGGAAGAAGTTGAAGGCTCCCTGCCTGCCTGCCGCGACTCGACGCGCGGCCGAGCGAGCTGCCTGCCTGGGTGGCTTGTGCCGTGGCACGGCGATTCTGATGCGCGCCGCGGAGCGGGGTCCGCGGACAGGGGTCGAGACGTAGGCCGCCGCGAGGTCAAGAAAGAAAGCCCAGGCCATCACTCGAGCACGCGCGCGGGAAGAGGAGGAGCAGGGGCGCGAGAAGGAGTTGGAGTAGGGGCAAGATCCACGGCGAGAGCGAGAGCGCGCGCAACGAACATTCGCGTTTCGCGTGGCCCTCGCCTTGGCGCGCTTCCTTTGGGAGCCTGCCGCCGCCGCACCGCCCGCGAGGCCTTGCGCAGACCGAGCGCGGCGCCTCGCCGCTGCCCGTGTGCCCAGAGACCCAGGCGCTGCAATTTTTTCCACACCGAGCTTTTTCGCCCCGCTTCGGCCCTTGGGCCACCTCACGGATCGATCTGGCTCGAAGAGTGCGGCATAGAGATAGGGCCCAGGTCTTTGGCCGTGATTTTTCTCGGTGCTGCATTTTTTCCGCAACATCGGATATCGGGGTCTCTGCGGCCGCATCCCCTCCTGCTCCCCGCGCCTCCCGCGCTCGGTCCCAACGGCTCTCCGCGCCGCCGCGCCTGCCGCCCTGGCCGCTCCTCGCGATCGCCAGCGCCGCCGCGAAAAGACCCACCGGGACAGGACGAGGAGGAGGAGGAGAACGAAGAAGAGAAGGAGGAGGAGGAGGAGGAGGAGGAGGAGGAGGAGGAGGAGGAGGAGGACCCCTTCGCCCTCTAACTTTATGGTGGTGGCCGGCCTCGTCTGCTCGCGACGCCCAGGCGTGCCGTCCAGGCGCTGAAGTCCGGGGCGCCCGGCAGAGGCTTTGGTCCTCGGGCCGCTCCTCAGGCCTCGGTCGGGGAGCCGGTCCCTGGCTCGAGGCTCCCGTGGCCAGGAGAGCCCCGTGGAGGAACGAGGGCGAGGCCAAGGGAGGAGGAGGAGGAGGGGGAGGAGGAGGAGGAGGAGCTCGGAGGAGGAGGAGGAGGGGAGGGGAGGAGGAGCAGTATGGTGGCACGATGGCCTGCGCGGGGGCGGCGGCGGCCGCGAGGGCGGGCATGCGGGTCGCGCGCCCTCGGGGGCTGCGGCGCCGGCGGCGCTCCGCCGCAGGACCCCGACGACCCCCGGGCCCTGCTGCAGCGGGCCGCGGCGAACGAGGCGCTGGAGAGGTTCCGCGCCGCTCTCGAGGTGGGCGGGGGCGGAATGCTGTCGGGGGCGGAAAAGAGGGGGGTGATAACTAGGGGGGGGGGATATCATGGCGGGGGCCAGGATATTTCCTCAGATTTCACGGCGCCTCTTCTTATTCCATTACGTCCCTGGCCCCCCCGCTGGGCCGCACACATGCCGCCGGCCATGATTTGCACCCCCCCCTCTTGGACACCCCCCTCTTGGCCGCTCCCGATGCTGGGTGCGCCTTGGACCTGGTGACCTTTCTCGATGTTCGGACCTCTGGATCGCTTCTCTGGAGCCTGTGGCCCCTCCAACGCGCCGCCGAAGCAGCACGGGGCGTGCCTCTCCAGGGTCGAGGCCCCCCGCGAGGGGCCAAGCTGCGAGAGCTGAGCTTGAAGAGCGGCGCGCTCCCGTGAGGTCTGGGGCGGGCCAGACCCCCAGGGTTTCATGTTCGGGCCGGGCGACAGGGTAGGATACTTGGCATCGCTGGGACGTGTGTGCGTGTGTGTGTGTGCGTGTGTGTGTGTGTGTGTGCGTGTGCGTGTGCGTGTGCGTGTGCGTGTGTGTGTGTGTGTGTGTGTGTGTGTTGTGGTGTGTGTGTGTGTGTGGTGTGTGTGTGTGTGTGTGTGTGTGTGCGTGTGTGTGTGTGTGCGTGTGTGTGTGTGTGCGTGTGTGTGCGTGTGTGTGCGTGTGTGTGTGTGTGTGTGTGTGTGTGTGTGTGTGTGTGTGTTTTTGTTCCGGCGAGGACCATCCAGGAGCCTCCTGGATCGTCGAGCAGCAGAGGAGCACGCACGCAGACGAGCAGGGCGCGGGGAAGGGTCGCCCGAGCGATGGCTGGGACAGGGAGAGGGAGGGGGCCCGAGATCGGCCGCCTGCTGCCGGCTTCGGCCCCGCCGCCGCGCCCACCCCTCGAGGCACGCGGGGCGCCCCCCGGAGCCGGGCGGCGCCCAGAGGAGCAGCTGCGCTCGGGGGCGGCAAGGGGTGGGTGGGTGGGTGATGGCCAGGGGGGGATCTCAGATTTCATGGCGCCTCCTCTTATTTCGTCACGTCCCAGGCCCCCCCGCTGGGCCGCGCACGTGCCGCCGGTCATGATTTGCACCCCCCCCGTCTTGGACACCCCCCTCTTGGCCGCTCCCGATGCGCGAGCCGAGTCTCTGCCCTGGGCCTCGCCAATCCCCCCCCCCCATTCGGCCAGCCCGTCACTTCGAGGCGCTCCAGAGGGGGCCCCTGGGCCTCTCTACCCTATCCCCCCCCCCCCCCTTCGTCCAGCCCGACACTTCGAGGTGCTCCAGGGAGGGCCCCTGGGCATCTCTACCCTATCCTCCCACCCCCATTCGGCCAGCCCGACATCTCGAGGCGCTCCAGGGAGGGCCCCGCCCCCGAGGGCCGCAGGAGCCGCCGCCTCTGCCTCGGCGGGCACGCGGCGGGAGGGCGGCGGAGGCCGGCGGGAGCAGCGCGGGGGCGGCCCTGCCGGCGGGAGCAGCGCGGAGAGCGCTCGGCCAGTTCGGCCCAGTCGAGCCGGTTCGGTATCCAAGGGCTCCCACGAGGGCGCGAAGTGCGTCGCGCTTCGCGCCTCGCGGGCCTCGTTCCCGCTCCCCCTCCTCCACGTCCTCCTTTTCTTCTCCTTTGGGGAGGGGGGGCGCGAGAGCGCGAAGTTGTTCGCGCTTCGCGGGGTGCGAAGCGCGAAGCTGGGAGCCCTTGGTATCGATTCCAGCCGGCCCGATCCGATCCGATTCCGATGTGCCGTCGGTCCGATGCGGCCCGATGCTTGCACGGCGCTGTGGTGCATCCTGGCGCAGCCGGTCTCATTCGGTTTCGAGTCCGTGCTGGCGCATCCCGATTCGACGCAGAGTCCGATTCGATTCGATGTCCGATGCGATGTTGACTGCTCCTGCCGCCTCGCGTCGTAACATAATCACGACGGTTTTTTTAATATATATATATATATGCCTTAGATATAAATATGTGTATGCATATATATATATATATATATATAGAGATAGATAGAAAAAGCCAGCCGTAGCCATTTTGGCTCAAACCAGGCTTGCCATTGGTTGCGCCAATTCGCCTGCCCGCTGTTCATGATGCCTCCCATCTTGGCTCGATCCTGAGAAGATGGTGGGCCCTGCCTCGCTCTTCCGCGGTGCTGCTGCTGTCCTGTCGCTCGGCGCCCGTTGCTTCCTCGTGTGTGCGCAGATCACGATGCACTTCATCCTGGTCCGCCTACACGGGTGTGAGTTCGCGGCGACCTCGCACGCTATCAACTCGATCTCGTTCCTGTGGCTGGTGCGGTTTCTGCGGCGCCTCAACGCTGCTGCGAACCAGGCGAAACATGCGAATTTCTTATCGTGCATCCCTTCTTGCTGGAGACGTGCGGAGCGGCCTCGTCGGAGGGCACCGTGGAGTGAGGAGAGCTTGGAATTCTATGACTGTGTGGAGGAGACTTTCACGCTGTGCCTGGCAGAACTTCTCCCTGAGAGGGCTTATTGCAATCGAGTGCCAATTTACTTGAATGAGTTGCTTCAAGTTGACGCTGCTGCTGGAGGCTTTAGTTCTGATGCACCTGCGTTTACCCCCGTGCGGTCGGCGGAAGCACTGCGGCAACAGCTTTCGGCTGCTCAATCTCTCATCGATTCACAGAGTTCTACCATCGCACTGTTGCAAAAAAGGTTGGGAAAGACGGCGCGTATTCCCTTTCCAGAGCCTCCTGCGAGCGCACTTGATGAATTCGACGCTCGTATCGCTGGCTTGGCAAAGAGCTTGGGCAGAGCTGTCAACGACTCCTTGGACCTGCGTCTTCCCTCCAAGCTGAAGGCACTGGGCTTTACGTCTTTCGCGGATAGTGAATCTCTTGTGCAGGAGAAGCTGCAAGAGCATCATAAAGCGCTGGAGAAGGCGCTTCCGACTACCGTGGACACAGCGCTGGATGCATTTAAGCTCACCGTCGTGGAGGAACTTATGACGAGTCTCACACCGGCTTTGATTGCTCTGGACCGCTCGCTGCGCCACGACCTCCTCGAGCTCCGGCAGGACCTGGAAGGCCAACTGCGCGCATTCCATTTTAGGCCCTGTGATTAAGACACGCCGAAAGTGGACGCTAAGCTGTTCGCCGCGCCTCCCGCTCCTGAGTGTGCGGCGCTACCTACTGCAACTCCTCTCGGCGTCGTGTTCGAGGCTGGTGAGTTGGTCATTGCCCATTGTCTGGCGTCCAGCGGGCTCAACGGGCACGTGGGCAGAGTGCGCGGACATCACTGGGACCGAGTCCAAGTCGAGTTCCTTGGAGTGAACGGCATCAAGCTGATCAAGCCGACGAATCTTCGCCACGACGTGGACGATGTGCTGGGCGAGCTCGACGGATGTCTGGGACAGCCTTCGTCTTCTGGTGCCTCCTCGTCGACCCCTACCTCGGGCGGACATCCTGGTGGCCCTGAACTACCAGGGGGAACTTCTACGATAACCTATGAGCAGGCTGCCGCCCGCTCCCGATAAGCTAGACAGACTCTTCCGGGTACGAGTGATATATATATATATATATATATATATATATATATATATATATATATAATACACACATATATATATATATGTATAAGCCTTCGCCGGGCCCCAGGACCTTCAGAAGCGACTCGGGCAGGATGAAAAGCCAGTCCCGGAGAATAGGTCGAGACCTCTGGGGGTCGACGTTGTGAACGGCTCGTGGCGTCGAGGGTCTGGGGGGGTGGACCTCGGTAGGTGCAGGGCCGTTGTCGGCAGCGTCGGGGCCACTTCGCGCGCGCGGTCTGGAGAGGCTCCGTGCCGCCCACGAGATGGCATCGAGAGGTGCAGGGTCGGTAGCGTCGGGGCCACGTCACACTCAGAAGGGAAAAAGCACAGACACAATTAATCGTCGATTCCAAGGAAAGCATGGGAAAACATGGGAAGTGGGGGGAAGACAATAAACCCAGAGAGTATGGGAAAATATAGGGAATCCTTTTAGTGTCTAGTTGTTCGTGTTCCCAGGGCCCCTTCACGCGCACGCTGACGCCACCCCTGCCAGAGAGGCCCCCTCCCCCATGGAGGGCCGCGAGGGGCGAGTCGTTCACGGTCGGCCAGCCGCGCGCCCAAAGCCGGCAATCACCTCACAACCCACGGGCTACGGCCCACGAGCCGCGAAGCAGGAGCCGCGAGGGGTCGCCGCGAACCGTTGACCACGAGGCAGAAACCGCGATCACGAAGTACGACGTCGAGTCGCAGCACGCAGATTCAGAACCAGGAGCCAAGAGCACTGTGCCGGCAAGCGCGAGACTCGAAGCGCGTTCCACGATCCGCTGGCCACGAGCCAGGAACGATGCGCCACGAACCGCGAAGCTCAAGCCGTGAGCCCCGCGTCACGAGCAACCAGGCATTAATCACCAGTCTCGACGAAAAAGAGCAACGAATCACGGAAGTGAGTACCTGAACATTTGATGTGTTGGATTGAGTACGCTACACAACCGTCTTCCTTGAGTGTGCATTTTGGTCGCCTCTGTCATGGAACATTGGATTCCTCTTGTTTCGCAGGGTACATGTCTGGAGCGCGCAGCGCATGCTAATTTCTGAGGCTCCTGGGAGCCTTTGGGAAGCCTGACGTTTTGGGGGCCCCTGTGGGCTGTCTTGGAGTCCTCTTGAGGCCCTCTTGGGGCTTTCTGGGGGGTTTGTCTCGGGGACCTCTTGGGCCCTCCTGGGCCGCCTTGGGACCCTCTTTGGGGCCTCTTTGGCCGTCTTGCGGCCATCTTGCTTGGGTGTCTCTTTGGCCGCCTCGGGCTTTTCAAAAAAGTCAAACCAGCGATAAGAGCAGCATCGCTCGAAAGATCAGGGATATCAGTTAGTGTTGCTTCTGGAGGCTCGTTTGGAGCTCTCTTGGGAATTTTGGGGGGCATCCTGGGCCGTCAGCAAGCTGTCCTCAGGGGCGTTTTGCAAGCGCCTCGGAGCTTGCCAGGGCCAGATGAATCTGCCAGCCCTGCCGGCCCGGCCTCCTTCTCCCCGCTGGGCCCGGCCAGATCCCCCCCCCTTCCAAACCGGTCGGATCGGGCTCTTGGGGAGGTGTATGCACGTGTTTCACACGCCGAGGAAGCTCCAAGGGGTCGGCGAATTTGTTCCATTCTAGTCACGAGAGCCATGTCAGCATCTGCGGAAGTACAGTGCACGCAGCACGGATCACCCCAGACAGCGATGGACGCGCTAAAAACCACCCAGAACGGCAGCAGGGAAAATATCGCAGCAGAGAAAATATCGCTAGACCACCTTAGCCCAAAGGGCTGGTGGGATCAAATGGCACGTGCGCCGCTTGGCCCGGCGCTCTTTACGCGACGGGCTGCGGATCCTATCTTGTTTCCGTATTCCTGAGTCGCGTGTTCGCATTCCCCCCCGAACCACGGGCCAAGTTCCACGAACCCCAACACGAATCACGCCAGGAATCGCGACCCCAGAAACTTCGGGCCACCGAGTGGCACGCTGGGCACCGACGGCTTCGAAGCAAGCCGGGCGCCACGAATCGAGAGCAACCGCGAATCCAACCACGTCGCCAGCCACGAATTGGTCAGGCGGCCGAGTGGCACGTTGGGCACCGACTGCTTCAAAGAGAAGCAGGCACCACGAATCGAGGACAACCACGAATCCAACCACGTCGCCAGCCACGAATTGGTCAGGCGGGGTCCACCGGAGAGTAAGGTTCGAACTCACGGTTGCGCAAGTAATTGCAGAGCACCACGACTTCACAAGCTGCGAGCCACGGGCCAGTGGAGGACAATAGAACACCATAGAACAAGGTGCGCTATGACGGAAAGCGCGCGTAGCGTCGCGATCTGTTCGTTGGGAGCGAAAAAAGAGATGTGACGGGGTTGGCAGGACCCGTCACAGATGGCAGAAAGCGCGCGTAGCGTCGCGATCTGCAAGTTGGGAGAAACAGCAAGGGGAGCGGGAACATTGGCGACGGAAAGAGCGAGGCACGAGCGATGGAGAAGCCTTCAATGGAGGGGCCCAAGGGAGGGTGGAGGAGCGGGTGCATCGGTCTCAAGGCCCCCCCCCAAAGAGGCCTCCAAGACGGCACAAGTGGCGCCCGGGACTGCCCAAGTTACCCCCAAGACGGCCCAGGAGAGGTCCAAGACGGCCTCAAGACGGCCCAAAAGTGCCCCAAGAAACCCCAAGCTTCAAGACCCTCTGGGGCCGTTCCAAGATGGCCTGCGATTGCCTCAAGACGGTCCAAGGGGGGCCCAAGACTCCCGAAGAGACTCGCAAGAGGCTTCCGTAGCAGATTTTGCCCGCGGTATCCTGTGGTGTCCCGTGGTGTCCCGTGGTGTCCGCCGTTGCTAGGACGAAGTCAAGACAAATGATCTCCCCCTCCCGCCCGTCCGGCGGTGGCCCGCGGTGTCCCGCGGTGTCCGTGGTGTCCTGTGGTGTCCCGTGGTGTCCGCCGTTGCTAGGGCGAGGTCAACACAAATGATTATCCCCCGCCCGCCCGTCCGGCGGTGGCTCGCGGTGTCCCGCGGTGTCCCGTAGTGTCCCGGGGTGTCCCGTTGAGTGAGATCGATAGTGAGATCGATGGTGAGATCGATAGTGATATCGATACTGAGATGGATGTGGTGCCCCGAGTTGTCCCGTGGTGTCCCAAAAAATGAGATCGATTGTGAGATCGATAGTGTGATCGACAGGTGTCCCGTGGTGTCCCGTGGTATCCCGTTGAGTGAAATCGATAGTGAGATCGATGGTGATATCGATGCTGAGATCGATGTCGTGCCCCGAGGTGTCCCGTGGTGTCCCGTGGTGTCCCGTTGAGCGAGATCGATAGTGAGATCGATAGTGAGATCGATAGGTGTCCCGTGGTGTCCCGTGGAGTGAGATCGATAGTGAGATCGATGGTGCGATCGACAGTGAGATCGATGTGGTGTCCCGAGGTGTCCCGTGGTGTCCCGTGGTGTCCTATGGTGTCCCGTTGAGTGAGATCGATAGTGAAGTCGATAGTGAGACCGATAGTGAGATCGGGAGGTGTCCCGCGGTGTCCCGCGTTGTCCCGTGGTGGCCCGTGGTGTCCCGTGGTGTCCCGTTGAGTGAGATCGATAGTGGGATCGACAGTGAGATCGACAAGTGTCCCGTAGTGTCTCGTGGTGTCCCGTGGTGTCTTGTTGAATGAGATCGATAGTAATATCGACTGAGTCAGATGTTGGTTCCCCCCCCTCGCCCCTCCCCCACAACCTCCTTATCACCCGAAGGGTGGTCGTATAGGTGCACATATCGGAATCTGGGAGGTGACATCGCAGTGAAACGGAGAGTTCCCCATCGGGACATCGGTTTCGGTTCCGTAAGCCTGGCTCAATGACTCTCCTCCCCCTGGTTGGCCGGCAGCGGCCTCGCAGTGTCCCGCTGGCGTCCCGTAGTGTCCCGTGGTGTTCCGCGGGGTCTCGTGGTGCGGTGTCCCGTGGTGGCCCGTGGAGGCTCGTGGAGGTCGATTGTGGGATCGATCGTGAGATCGATTGAGCGAGATCGATTGAGCGAGATCGATAGTGCGATCGGTAGTGAGACCGATCGTGAGAACGATAGTGATGAGATCGAAAGTGAGGTCGACGGTGAGGCCGATAAATAGTGAGATCGATGCGATGTCCCGTGGTGGCCCGGAGAGACTGATAGTGAGAACGATCGTGAGACCGATAGTGAGATCGATAAGCAGACAGTCATACCGATAGAGATATCGAAAGTGAGAGCGGCAATGAGCTAGTGATGTTGATACAGAAACAATGGACGGACGGACCACAAAGCTGTCCCGATGGTGTTCTGGTGGTGTCCCGATGGTGGCATTTATTTGTCCCTCGGGTGTCCCGATTGTATTCGTTCGCAGTTGTCATTAGTTGGTGTTCCCTCACACACACAACCTTCTTATCACCCGAAGGGTGGTCGTATAGGTATGTATGTGTACGATGTACTACGTATGTGTCTACAGATATACAGCGTATGTAAATACATATATACAGTGCATATCAATAGACACCTATATGTAAGTGTCAGTCTGTCAGTCTATGTGCCTGTCTGTCCGTCTGTCTGTCTGTATATATCGCGTCTCCTCCTTTTGACGATTGCCCCTGGAGGACGCCCGCAGGCTTCTGGCGCTGGACCCCAAGAGCTCGGCGGCCCACCGCATCGTGGAGAACTGCCGCCAGGAAATGGAGTACTGAGGTCTGGGGCCGCCTTGGAGGCCCATGTGGAGGAGGAAGGCGAGGGAGGAGAACGACGACAAGGAGGGGACGATAGTGACGAGGATGACGAGACGACGAGGACGAGGACGGGGAAAACGACGACGAGGAAGAGAACAACGAGGAAGGACGAGGGCGACGAGGCCCCCGCTTCAGAACCTGAGGGCCCCCCGCGGGTCGAGGCGAGGCGAGGAGCAGGAAAACGGTGAGCATGAGCAGGATTAGGATGAGGAGGAGGGGGGCAAGGAGGAGGTCGAGGACGAAGGCGATGATGATTAGGAGGAGGCAGACGAGGCGAAAGAGGGGCACGTGGAGGAGGAGGAGGAGGAGAAGGAGGAGGAGGTGGAGGAGGGGAACGGGGAGGCGAGGAAGGTTGGAAAGAAAGACAGGGAGGGTGACGGGGGAGAAAGATGGAACGGCCCCACCCTGCATGTTTGGTCGGCAGCACGTCGTGGACAGCACAGCGTTGAGCGGCGCTGCAGCCTCGCCAGAGCACGTGCACGCCCCCCCAGAGCATCAGCCAGACACGTCGGAGCGTGGAGGAGAGCGAGGAGGAGGAGCGGGGGAGGGAGGGTCGAGGAGCATGTGACAAAGCCCCGATTCCACGCCCCGTGGCGCTGGCGCTGCAGAGAGCCTCCCCCCCATCACATACCGTCGGTGCTGCGTTGGTTCCCCCTCTTCTTCGCTTGCTGCGCAGGCCCGCTCTGGAAGGGATTTTTGGGGCGGCATGCGCCCTCGCCGCGTGGCTCGGGACCTGGGAGGGCGGAGGGGTTGGCACCCCACACAGGGAGGAGGGAGGAGGGAGGAGGAGGGAGGAGGAGGAGGAGGAGGAGGAGGAGGAGGAGGGAGGAGGGAGGAGGGAGGAGGGAGGAGGGAGGAGGGAGGAGAGGAGGAGGGAGGGAGGAGGGAGGAGGGAGGAGGGAGGAGGAGGAGGAGGAGAAGGAGGAGGAGGGGGCGTTTCAGACAGGGCCTCGTCGTCGAGAGCTCGAAGGGGTTGGCATCTCTTCCTTCGTGGAAGTCCGACGGAAGGCGGCGGAAGTACAAGCTGCGTCCCCAGGAGATGGAACGTTTCTTCGGGGGTAAGGGCTTCCGAAACCGACCATGTAGGGTTCATGTCTGTCCGATCGGTCCAGTTCGATATCGATTGCGAAGGCCTTACGGCCGGTGCCGCCGACCCTGAAGGGGGGCGTCGACGACGACGGCGGCGGTGGCGGCGGCGACGACGACGCTGACGTGGGCCCGAGTCCTCAGGGATGCTTCTTGGGGTCTCTTGGGAAGGCTCTCGGGGGCCTCGGGAGGAATTCTGTGGTCTCTTGGGAGGCTTTTGGGGGCCTCTTAGGGGCCCTTTCGGGTGTCCTGGGGCCCTCTTGTGGGTTTCTTGGGGCCGATTGGAAAGTCTTAGGGCCTTATTCGTTTCGTCGACATGGCGACGATCCCATACGGCCTGATGATTGCATGGAGTTGTTCTGTGAATTTTGGGTGCAGCCTAGTAGGCAGAGAAAACAAGAAAACCGCCAGCCAACGGATGCCCCACTGAACTTTCTTGTCCCTCGATGGCCCTGGGGATCCGTAGAAGTTCTGGGGCGCCTCATGAATTTGAGATCTACGTCAAATGAGCCCCTATAATTTTCACGGTTAAATGTTTTTTTTGTTATCGCGTGCACATGCTATGCACCGCCAGAAGTCGGGAATTCGGGAAGGCTGCACGAGGCGGAATCCGCTTGCCTTGCCGCATGATTTGGCATGGTTGGAACAGTGAGAGCCTTGCCGGCTCCACAGTGAGCATCAGCAGCTATGCGTGGAGTCGACCGCGCAGCGGGGAAAAAACACATTCAGACTGACAAGGAATCGCCCTCCATCCATGTGGCTGGCAACAACTGCGAGGACACGTGTACTTTTCCGAAGCGAGAGAACGATCTCGAAAAGGAACCGCCGTCCACCCAAGTAGCTAGGCGAAGTGTGTCAATAATCGGGGCAGTGGCATGCAAGGACATCTCAGGCGAATCCATCCGTGTATATCTATATACATATATATATATATATATATATATATATCGGAATGTTGCCCATTCTGGGTCTGAATATGTCGGACGTCTTAGGTGATTTGTTAATTTCGGAAGTGGACGTTCTTCCATGCATGTATTTGTTGGGCGTTGCCATCAGCAGCGCTACCAAATTTCAGGAAGTCTTAGTCGATAGCCTTGTCTTGAAAAGGGACCGCGTTCTATGTGCTTCCCTGCTGTGCGCGTTCACTTCCGTATCAGAGCATGTCGGGGGTATCATGCGAGGGCCTGTTTTTCAGAGCCCTGCTGCCCACCATCCGCGTAGCTGTTGAAACATCCAGGCTAAGCACCTAGACGATGAGAACGGCCTGTCTCCCGCCTGGACAACTGTTGCAAATGCAACTTGCCAGCCTCATTCGTGCTTATTTGCTTCAGTGCCAGAGTCAGACTTTGAAGACGAATTTCCTTTTTACAATATTCTGAAAGCATTGAAAGCCGCCACCTTCGGCATCATTCCATGCAAGGAGGCACCATGCGAGGCTTATAGACCGCCATACCGAAGCGCATGGTTTGTGCCACGAGGATCCACGAGGAGGTGCGCTGTCAAAAGAGGGTAAGATCGGACGGGGCTAGGACGAGGATCAATTAGTTCCAGAGCGTTCAGGAACGCTCTCAGAGCATTCCGGAACGCTCTGAGAAGGCCGCGGCGCCTGAGACATCCTGCAGAGAACCCCCGGAGTGCCTGGAGAGCCCGGAGAATCCCGAAAACCCGGAGAAACCCAGAGAACCCCAGAGAACTTTTGGAGAAATCTTGGATAGCTTCCAGAGAACCCGAGAAGCCCGGACAATTCTGGCGCCGGAGAACCTAGAAAACCCGGAGAACCCGGAGAACCCCAGAAAACTGCCGGAAAACCGCCGTAGAACCCCGGGCCAGGAGAACTGGGAGAAACCGCCGGAGAATCCCAGAGAACCCCGAAGAAACCCCAGGGAACCCCCAGAGAACCCAGAACACCCCGGAGAACCCGGGAAAACCCCCGGATCCGAGAAACCCAGAAAACCTTGGAGAACCCGGGAGAACCGGCGGAGAACCCCCGTATATTTTCCAGAGAACCCGGAGAACCCCGGGCAATTCCGGAGAACCTTGGAGAACCCAAGGAGAACCGGTTTTGCGGGTCCAATCCGCGCTGATCATAGCCATGTAATCCCATAGTTCGTGTGTAGCAGCCCTCCATCCTTAATTCGCGCAAGCAGGTTTTTTTTCCAACATGTGGGTTAAAGTTCGCAGCGTCGCTTGCTTCGGGCCCGTCGCCCCTCCTGTGCAGGAGGGAAACATACGAAAGGGGGATCGCTCGCAAGATCCGAAGCCATTTTGGTTCAAGCCGATCATATCTTAATTCGCGCATTCGATATCGCGCAGTTTTGTGCGCGTTGTATATGACCGCCGAGGAACAGAAAACTTAGTAGGGTCATGCCAGAAGGATATACTTGCGATGAAGGTTTCCCAGTCCGACATGGACGACGTGGTCGCCAACGAGGCGTTCCTGGGCGGCACCATCCAGATCACGCGACGGCTATCTGAGCCTCATCCCGGGGATGGCGCCAGCATGTATGCGAGAAAGCTTTCGACTGCTCTCTCGAAC
>CAUYUJ010012447.1:1041820-1241970 GCA_963575745.1 Prorocentrum cordatum | reverse complement strand
TTTTTCTCTTCATTTCCCTCCCGCTGACATCTTCTTTTGTCAGGGCCTGCGGCAGGATCCAACAGGGCGCCGGGAAAGCTGCAAGCGAGCTCGAGGAGAGTCCAGCAGGTCCCGAGAAGGATTGCAAGCAGGCCCTAGGGTCCCAAGACAGGCTTAGTAGGGGTCCAAAACAACTTACATACCTGTCTCCTCACATATGTTCTGACGCGTTTCGGCCGTGGTCCGCGAGATTATACTGTTCATCCGCCTTTTTGCCTTCATTTCCGACGCCTCGCGTATTTCCGCCAGCAAAGGCAAAAGCAATCACCAGGCGAGTTGCCTCGATCAGCATGCGTAGCAGCATGCGGCGCCGCAGCGAACCGAATGCGTTTTCACTGGTTCTGTCCGGGGGGAGGAAGAGGAGGTGGAGGAAGCGGGGGAACAAATATGGTGGCGAAGGACCAGTAGTAACGAAAGAAGAGGAACAGCAAAAGGATGGACGCGTGCTGGAGGGAACAGCAACATGCTAGAGCATGCGAAGGTCGGAAGGATGATGAGGGACCTGAGGGGGGGGGGGGGGGGTTACGGGGAGCCAGGGGGAGGTAGCAGCCGCATTGGTGATCCGCGCAGAACACCAGTGCGCCGCATCCTTTCGTAAACGAGGATGTAGGAATGTGCCAGAGGGGGAGGTGGGAAGGGCATGGGGGAGGTAGGAGGACACGGGGGTAATAACACTCAGGACGAAGCAGTTCCAGAGACGGTGCCCAGGCAAACTGCGTTGATCAGAAACGTGTGCCAGCATGGTGCTCAACCAAGAGGGCGACGCTGTTTACGTTAGAAACGTGAGGACGGCGCAGGAGGAACCGGAGGATTAACAGCAGCGGGGAAGGAGGACAAGGAGGAGGATGACGAGGAAACGGAGGAGGGGCGGGCTGAGGACGAGGAGTAGGAAAAGGAAGGATGGGAGGGAAAAAGTCACGACGACGGCCAGAATCAATCATGGAGGATTTTGTTTGTTTTTCGCACGCGGCTCTTGTTAGAAGCCCCTTGGGGTGATTTGTGGGCCATTGTGGAGCTAATTTGGGGCCATTTTGGGAGAGCCTACGGGGTCCTCTTGAGGCTGTTTCGGGCCTCCTTGGGATCCTCTTCGGGGTCTCGTGGGCCCGTCTTGGAGGCCTTGGGGGCCCTCTCGGAACCATCTTGGAAACGCCGTCAGTCAAAGAGTACGGGGGGGGGTCCTTGCAGCGTCCCCTCTCTGGAGCCGCCCACGTCGCCTCTTGGCGCTCTCTTGGGACGTTCTTCGGCTGCTCTTGAGCGCTCTCGGCGCCGTCTTGGGGCCTGTCGGGTTCTTCTGGAGGGCCATCTCAGGCCAGCGCGGCCATCTCGGGGCCTCAAGAGCCCATGGAAAACGAAAAGGCGACAAGACATAACACAGAGCGCGCGATGGTTTCCATTTTTTTCTTCCCGGAAAGGGCATAGGCCCAGGGTTCTCTTATCCTATGTAAACATATCCCCCCGTGCCCAACTTGAACGAGGCCGGCGGATTCTTTCCCCCATAAATATCGAGGTCGAATGAGGCCGGCGGATCAACATTTGAGGATGTCTCAGGCGAAACGCTTGTTTTTGAAATTCCGATCGATAAATCACAGGGTGCGGGCCACCTCAGCACGACCACATCCCAGTGACATCACACCCCAGCACGACCCACGCCCCAGCACGACCCAAACGCCCCAGCACGACCAACCCCAGCGCGACACACCCCAGCACGACCACATCCCCAGCACGACCACACCCACACACGACCCAACCCAGCACTACGCCGATCGATAAATCCCAGGGTGCGGACCCCCCAGCGCCAGCATGCGACCACCACACCCAAGCACGACACCACCCCAGCACGACCCCAACCCCAGCACGACCCGCCCAGCACGACCACACCCCACCGACCACACCCAGCACGACCGACACCCCACAACGACCACCCTCAGCACGACCCCAACCCTAGCACGACCATACCCCCGCACGACCACACCCCAGCACGACCAGACCCCAGCACGACCCCACCCCAGCACGACCCCACCCCAGCACGACCATACCCCAGCACGACCACACCCCAGCACGACCCGACCCCAGCACGACCCTACCCCAGCAAGACCACACCCCAGCACGACCACACCCCAGCACGACCTCACCACAACACGACCACGCCCCAGCACGACCACGCCCCAGCACGACCACGCCCCAGCACGACCACGCCCCAGCACGACCACCCCCCAGCACGACCACCCCCCCAGCACGACCACCCCCCAGCACGACCACCCCCCAGCACGACCACACCCCAGCGCGACCACACCCCAACACGACCATACTCCAGCACGACCACACCCCAGCACGACCACACCCAGTCGCACCCCCGTGGAATGTTTCGTGGGGTGTCTGGTTGAGTGGTTGCCTGTTCGTGGGGTGTCTCGTGGAATGTTTCACGGGGTGTCTCGTGGAATGTTTCGTGAGGTGTCTCTTGGGTTGTTTCGTGAGGTGTCTCCTGGGATGTTTCGCGGGGTGTGTCGTGGGATGTTTCGTGAGGTGTCGCCCAGTTGGATATCGTGAAAACGTGACCATGCTGCACATGTCTATATCCCTTTCCGGGTTCGTGGGTCCATCATGTTGTCTTGGAGGTTTCCTTGGAGAGCTCGAAGGGCACGCGGGGCCGTCTTGAAGCGGTCTTGGCGACTCTCAGAGGCATGTTGGAGGCTATTCGGAATCGTCCTGGGATGCATTGAGCGACATTGGAGGCGCATCTGGGCTCCTTGCAGCCATCTCGGATACAGTCTGGGCCGTATTGGGCGCTCCAACGACCCGCGGCTACCTTCCCGCGCATGAAGGATTGGGCGGGGAAATGGGGAACCGTGTCCATGAAGGGGAAGAGTGGGCTTGGATGAATTACTTCGTCACGCCGCTCACGCTTAAAGGGGTGCTGGGATTCCTGTCTCCCTCCGGCCCTCTCCTGCGGCGTGCCCCCCCGCTCCTGGCTACTTCCCCCCCCCCCCCCATCCCTCCTTCCAGGCTCCGCGCGCGGCCTAGTGAAAACTGCGGGGAGAAAAACAAAAACTCGTTTTGAATACCTCTCCGAATTTTTGGTGGATTTTTCCGTGGGCGCGCGCATCGAAAAAACACGCGCGGAAAAATCCGGAGGGCACCCGGAAAAATTCACGCGGTTTCCGGGGCAAATTCACATTTGGATTTGGAAAAATCTGGGCAGAATTCACTCGAGAATCCGGGGTAGTATTCCCAGGCGGCCGTGGAAAAATCCCACCAGCCATGCAGGGCGTGGGTGGTGGTTTAACGGGCTAGCTTATCCGCGCGTTTCTCCCTGGCAGGGACGGGGGCCCCCCCCCTGCCCTCTCGTCCCCGGGCGTGGACAGAGAGTGGCCGCGGGGCGGTGGAGCGCCCGAAATGGCCGAAGATGGCTCCAAAGGAACCGCAGGCAACCCAAGAAGGATTCCGAAATCGCTCCATATACTTGCAGATGGTGCACTTTTGCTTCCAATGTGCCTCCAAGCCCCCTCAAGACCGCTTCGTGACAGCCCACAATTGTCTTTCGAGCTCTTGAAGGAGGCTTCCAACAGGTTCAACTCCTTTACAATCGCTGTGCGCTTCAATTGTTTCCTTCTCGCCTTTTTGCTTTCCGTAGTTTCTAGAGGCCTCGAGATGGCTGCGAGTTGGTTTGAACTTGCTTCGAGAGGGGGCCATCAGGGCCCAAGTCGGCTCCAAGAGCACCAAAGAGCGGCCCAAACCGCTTCAAGGGCGTCGCAAGAGGGCCGCATTTGGCGACTGGGGGGCTCGAGAAGGAATGGGGCGTTGCTAGGGCCCCACTTCTTTGACCGACGGCTTCAAGATGGCCCCAGGAGGACCCCCGAGGCTTCCAAGAGGGGCCCAGGAGATCCCCGAAACGACCCGAAGAGGGCCCCAAGGGGCTCCAAGACAGCCGCCAAAGGCAGCCAGAATTGCCCTAAGAGGCGCCGCGGCGGCACCGATATGACGACGTTGATGGTGCGTCCCGCAGGCACCTAAAGCGAACGACTCGAGATCCTCGATGATTGATGCCCGTCGTCGTCAGCGTGTTTTTCCCGGAAAGGGCTCGAGCCCAGGGTTCTCTTTTAGTTGGTAAACCTGTCCCCCGGTGCCAACTTGAAGGAGGCCGGCGAATTTTTTCCCTGATAAATATCGAGGTCGAAGGAGGCCGGCGAATTAAAATTTGAGGATGTCTCGAGCGAAACGCTTGTTCCCGGAAAGGGCTTTGGCCCAGGGTTCTCTTTTAGTGGGTAAACCTGTCCCCCGGTGCCAACTTGAAGGAGGCCGGCGAATTTTTTCCCTGATAAATAACGAGGTCGAAGGAGGCCGGCGAATTAAATTTTGAGGAAGTCTCGAGCGAAACGCTTGTTTTTCAGAATTTCTTGAGGATGTCTCGAGCGAGGCGCTGGTTTTGCAGAGTTGAGGATGTCTCGAGCGAAACGCTTGCTCCGCAGAGTTTGCCGAGGATGTCTCGAGCGAAACGCTTGTTTTGCAGAGCCGACCGCGACGCGGAAAAGCGCCCCGCGCGAAGGAATTTCGATGATGTTTCGACTAATTCCTTTGTTTTTGTACGATTTCCTGGATTTTTGGCAGGATGTCTCGAGCGAAATGCACGACCCCACCCTAGCACGACCATACCCCAGCACGACCACACCCCAGCACGACCAGACCCCAGCACGACCCAACCCCAGCACGACCCCACCCCAGCACGACCATACCCCAGCACGACCACACCCCAGCACGACCTGACCCCAGCACGACCCTACCCCAGCAAGACCACACCCCAGCACGACCACACCCCAGCACGACCTCACCACAGCACGACCACACCCCAGCACGACCACGCCCCAGCACGACCACGCCCCAGCACGACCACGCCCAAGCACGACCACACCCCAGCACGACCACTCCCCAGCACGACCACACCCCAGCACGACCACACCCCAGCACGACCCGATCGATAAATCACAGGTCTGCACCACCCCATCCGACCACAACCCCAGCAACGACCCCCACCCCAGCCCGACCCCCCCCAGCACGAACCCAGGACATGCGCCCCAGCACTACCATCCCCCAGCACGACCACCCCCAGCACGAACCACACCCAGCACGACCCCTCCCAGCACTACCCCAATCCTAGCACGACCAACACCCCAGCACGAAACCACACCCCAGCGCGACCACACCCCCAGCCGACCCCCACCCCATCAACGACCCCACCACAGAAGCAACGACCACACCCCCAGCACGACCACAGTCCCCAGCACGACCCACAAACCCCAGCAACGACCCACCCCAGCAAGACCACACCCCCAGCACGACCAACACCTCAGCACGACCACACCCCCAGCATGACCACACCCCAGCACGACCACGCCCAGCACGACCACGCCCCAGCACGACCACGCCCCAGCACGACCACCCCCCAGCACGACCACCCCCCTAGCACGACCACACCCCAGCACGACCACACCCCAGCCCGACCACACCCCAGCACGACCACACCCCAACACGACCATACTCCAGCACGACCACACCCCAGCACGACCACACCCAGTCGCACCCCCGTGGAATGTTTCGTGGGGTGTCTGGTTGAGTGGTTGCCTGTTCGTGGGGTGTCTCGTGGAATGTTTCACGGGTTGTCTCGTGGAATGTTTCGTGAGGTGTCTCGTGGGTTGTTTTCGTGAGGTGTCGTCCTGGGAATTTTTTCGCGGGTGTTATCGTTGGGATGTTTCGTGAGGTGCGCCCAGGTGGGATTATTCGTGAAAACGTGACCCATGCTGCACATGTGCTATATTCCCTTTCCGGTTCGTGGTCATCATTTTTTTTGAAATCCCGATCGATAAATCTCAGGGTGCCCTTTCCGGGTTCGTGGGTCCATCATGTTTTTGAAATCCCGATCGATAATCACAGGGTGCGGGCCACTTTTTCGTGTGTTGAGGATGTCTCGAGCGAAACGCTTGCTCCGCAGAGTTTGCCGAGGATGTCTCGAGCGAAACGCTTGTTTTGCAGAGCCGACCGCGACGCGGAAAAGCGCCCAGCGCGAAGGAATTTCGATGATGTCTCGACTAATTCCTTTGTTTTTGTACGATTTCCTGGAATTTTGGCAGGATGTCTCGAGCGAAATGCACGACCCCACCCTAGCACGACCATACCCCAGCACGACCACACCCCAGCACGACCAGACCCCAGCACGACCCCACCCCAGCACGACCCACCCCAGCACGACCATACCCAGCACGACCACACCCCAGCACGACGACCAACCCCAGCACGACCCTACCCAGCAAGACCACACCCCACACGACCACACCCAGAACCACAAACCCCACGACCACCCCCCCAGCACGACACAGCACGACCAGCACGACCACCCCCAGCCGACCACGCCCAGCACGACCACCCCCAGCACGACCACACCCCAGCACGACCACACCCCAGCACGACCACCCCCCAGCACGACCACACCCCAGAACGACCACACCCCAGCACGACCCCACCCAAGCACGACCCCACCCCAGCACGACCACACCCCAGCACGACCACACCCCAGCACGACCCCACCCCAGCACGACCCCACCCCAGCAAGACCACACCCCAGCACGACCACACCCCAGCACGACCTCACCACAGCACGACCACACCCCAGCACGACCACGCCCCAGCACGACCACGCCCCAGCACGACCACGCCCCCAGCACGACCACCCCCCCAGCCGACCACCCCCCAGCACGACCCACCGCACGACCACACCCCAGCACGACCATGCACGACCACCCGCTTGGTTGAGTGGTTGCCTGTCGTCGTGGAATGTTTTCGTGGGGTGTCTCGTGGAATGTTTCGCGGGTGTCTCGTGGAATGTTTCGTGAGGTGTCTCGTGGAATGTTTCGTGAGGTGTCTCGTGGGATGTTTCGTGAAGTGTCTCGTGGGATGTTTCGTGAGGTGTTGCCCAGTTGGGTATCGTGAAAACGTGTCCATGCTCCACATGTCTAAATCCCTTTCCGGGTTCGTGGGTCCATCATGTTTCCTCTCTATCCTTTATCTTTCCCTTCCTTGTCCTCCTCCTCCTCCTCGTCCCTCTTCTGTGACCTCCTCCCTTTTCTGCTCCCTTCCCGTTCCTGCGCATCTTCCGATTAATTACTCCTGCGCCTTTTTCTCTTCCCTAATGTAACGGTTGTCCTCGTTTTTTCCCGGAAAGGGCATCGGCCCAGGGTTCTCTTTTCCTATGTATGTAACATATCCCCCCGTGGCCAACTTGAAGGAGGCCGGCGGATTCTTTCCCTGATAAATATCGAGGTCGAAGGAGGCCGGCGGATTAAAATTTGAGGATGTCTCAGGCGAAACGTTTGTTTTTGAAATCCCGATCGATAAATCACAGGGTGCGGGCCACCTCAGCACGACCGCATCCCATCACGACCACGCCCCAGCACGACCGCGCCCCAGCACGACCACGCCCCAGCACGACCACACCCCAGCACGACCACACCCCAGCACGACCACACCCCAGCACGACCACACCCCAGCACGACCACACCCCAGCACGACCCGATCGATAAATCACAGGGCGCGGACCACCCCAGCACGACCACACCCCAGCACCCCCCACCCCAGCACGACCCCACCCCAGCACGACCACGCACGACCACACCCCAGCACGACCACGACCACACCCCAGCACGACACGCACCCCCACCCCACCACACCCCAGCACGACCACCCCCAGCAGCACGACCACACCCCAGCACGACCACCCCCAGCACGACCACACCCCAGCACGACCACACCCCAGCACGACCACACCCCAGCACGACCACACCCAGTCGCACCCCCGTGGAATGTTTCGTCGTTTCTGGTTGAGTGGTTGCCTGTTCGTGGGGTGTATCGTGGAATGTTTCACGGGGTGTCTCGTGGAATGTTTCGTGAGGTGTCTCGTGGGTTGTTTCGTGAGGTGTCTCCTGGGATGTTTCGCGGGGTGTCTCGTGGGATGTTTCGTGAGGTGTCGCCCAGTTGGATATCGTGAAAACGTGACCATGCTGCACATGTCTATATCCCTTTCCGGGTTCGTGGGTCCATCATGTTTTTCTGGCGCTGCCTGTTGCTTCACTTCGCTTTCATGCTTAGCGCAACTTGCTTGGGATTCGAGTCTGCAAATGCTTTCTTCTGCATGTTCTTGCCCCTCCTATTTCCTCCTACTTCCTCCTGCTCCTTGATCCTCCCGCCTCGTCCTACACCCTCGCTGGTGAGGGCGCGCCGCGCACGCGCGTTCCGCGCGGATCACTGGTGCGCCTTTTGCCTCCCTCAGGCTTCCTGTGCTTCTTCCTACCCCCTCCGAGCTCCTCTTCCGTGTTCCTACCTGCTCATGCTCTTGCACGTTTCCAGTCCTTCCTATCGCCATGCTCCCTCTTTTCACCGTGTTCATTATGCTTTTCATTTTCCGCCCTCCTCACCTTTGCTCCGTTTCCTGCACCTCATCATCCGCGAATACGGATGCGGCTCGCTATTTTCGCCGCTTGCCCGATTACCCGGCCTTGATCAGGGCGACTCGCCTTGTGGTTGTTCATGGATTGGCTCGCGAGGATTTGAGCAGCGCGTCAATGACTTCACCGGGCGTCTAGGTGTTATTGTTGGCGCCTGGGCGTTGCCGCTGGGGTTTACCGCGGGCCAGCATGACTAACAAGTGCAAGCGGCGCGTTGGCAGGCATTCCCCTTCCTGGAGACATCTGTCTGGTTTCGCAGTGACCTCCTTTCGCACTGCTCTTGTTTCTTTGCCTCCAGTTTGCGGTTGTATGTTTGTAGCCCTTGGCTGAGCTCCATCAGGCGGCTATAATTCCGCTGCCCTCGCTCGATGTATGACCGCCCCCGCCGCAATGCTCGTGAACTTTCCGGCGGGCTGATCATTTGTGGTTTTGTCTGCAGTTGGACTGCGGGCGGGGCGCCGGCGCCGCTTATGCAGCGTTCCATTGTTCGTTTTCCTCTGAGGGCATCCGCAGTGGATTTTGCGCGCGTTTGTTTTTTTGTTGAGCAGATCAGTTCAATAAGATCTGTCGTTGTTCGGCACGAGACCACTAAAATGAAATGTGAGAAGGAAAAAATATCCACGCGTCCCTTCATAGCCCTTGGCGAAGCCAACGAGCGTGACGAATTGCAGCAGTCGGCTCTCGCCAGCTCGATCCGCGCGGTGCTGGAGCCATCGATTGAGCCGCTCATCATCGGGGGCCAGAGGGTTCCTCTGGCAACCCGAGGAAAAAATCGATCGTCGGGGGCCAGAGGGCGCTTTTGCCAGGGCGGTCAACGATCGCCAGCCTCCTGGACGTCGACGAGGCGCTGGCGCAAGTAGCCACGGAAGGGGAGGACGGCCTAGCGCTCTTTTATGATTCTGCCGCCGCTCTTCCCTCCATTGAGCGCGAGTATTTCCATGCGTTCTTTGCGTCGTTAGGATGGCCCGCCCCCTGGCTCCTCCGAGCCATCGGCATCCTGTATCAGGACAGTTTCTGTTCCATCAGCCTGTGCGGAGCCCGGTTCCAAGGCTTTCCGCTGACGCGTGGCATCCGCCAGTGTTGCCCACTCTCTCTCTCTTTCTCTCTATTTTCTTTTGTTTGCCATGGCCACAGTCCTCATGATGCGCAGGCTGCGGGGGCATCCCCCTCTGCGTGCGCGCGCGCGTGGGCTGACGATCTTGCCATGGTTATTAGAAGCGGATTTGCTTGTCTTCGGCCGTTTCAGATTTTTTTTATGGAATTCGGTTTGGCTTTTGACCTCCAGTCTCTTCAATATCTCATCGTCTCCGGCTTCGAGTTCGTCTCTTCCACCACCAAGCAATGAAATCGAACCTTCCTCAATTATTCTAGAAACGATCCAGACTTTGATACATTGAATCAACAGCACAAGTGGAACATCACATGGCCGAGCTTCACATTGACAGTTGGGGCGTTGCGTGGAGGCGCAAATCTGGCGTTATGCACCAAGGTTGACTGACATGCCAAGGGGCTAGTGGGCAGTGAACGCAACTACTTGGAACGCGGCGGAGTGTTACACAGCATGGGGCCGACGACCACACGGGCCCTCCAAACGATGGAACAACGAGATATTGCAGTTTCTTTCGGCTGTCGGGTATGGTGTGGATGGTATGAGTTGGCCGCGCGCCGCTAGAAACCACAAGTGGCGGAGAGACATGGAACAGGATTTCTGCTGCCCTCGGACAGTTTATTACGAGCACTCCAATTGCTGACTGCTGGGGCCCATTCCGCCCGTCCCCCGAGGGACGCGCTCTGGCGCGACGGTAGCGGTTCGTTCGCTCGTCCAGCTCGAAATACAGAAAAACGTGATTGTGCCGCTCTTCCAGTTCCACGAGCAAGAATTTCGGGACGAGGTGGCGCGTAGGACCTCGGTTTGGGTGGGGTCCGGACAGAAGTGCTGCAAAATATCATGGTTTCGTGGTTGGCCCCGGGAGGGTGGCTGGCTCATGGGACGCCCCGCTACGCAAATACATCGAAAGAGCCAGAGATTTGGGCCGCCTCGGCCTAGGCTTGTGTTTGTCACTGCAGGCCTACTGGGTGTACATCAGCTCGCTGCTACAATTTGTAGCCCAGCTGGAGGACCCCCCCTTCAGATATTACTGTCCACGAGCAGAAGGCATGCCAACTGTTGCCATAAAGCCCGACGGGATGGATGGTGTCATCCTGCCTTCGGGATTTGCGTTCCTTCGCACCCCTGGCGAGCTTCCTAATATATCGCTGCAGTGGCTGCGGCCGCGAAGGCCCGCGTAGCGCGCTTTGATCATTCCACCCCGCGGCGGCCTCTGCGTGCAGGAACGTGCAGCAGCACTGCGGAATCTTTTTGTTCACCCGAGGCGCTCTTTGGTCCATGCTGGATGGAGGCAGTCATGGGTGCAAGTTTGCTTCCTTTTCAAGCTGGCCGCTGCTGACAGCGTTTCTGCGGCGGCGGCGGGCGTGCTTCCTAACTTCCTCCCAGCGAGGGATATTCATGTCAGAGCGAGCGTGATCCACCGCCGCTTTCCTATGAAACATCCCCCTCCTTCTTCCTCCAGAGCCCGGGGGTCCCCCCTCCACCCTCCGAAAATCCCCCCTCTGCTCGAACCTCCCCCTCCCCCTCCCCCTCCCCCTCCCCCTTCACCCGGCAAAGCCCCCCCCTAACCCCTCCCCCCCCTTTCCCTGGAAAACCGGGAGGGGTCACGGCCGGTTCGAACCCCCCACCGCCAGAAAACCGGGGGGTCATTACTGGTTCGATTCCCCCAACCTCCCCTCCCCGTCGCCGCTGGCAAACAAATCCTGGGTCCCCACCGCCGTCCTTTCCACCGCCCTCACCAGTGTCCCCACCACCACCGCCACCCCCACTGTCCCACTGTCCCCACTCTTCCCACTACTGTTCCCACTGTCCCCACCAATGCTCCCACCACCGTCGCACTGTCTCCACTGTCCCCACCACTGCCCCGTTGCCCCTACTATCCCCACCGCTGTCCCACTGAGCTGTCCAGCTGTCCCCACCACTGTCCCACTGTTCCCACTGTCCCCACCACTCTCCCCACTGTACCACTGTCCCGTTGTCACCACCGCCCTCACCACTGTCCCCACCACCGTCCCCACCACCGCTGTACCACTGTCCCAGTGTCCCTTCGCCACTCACCAAATCAGCATTCCAGCAACCAACCTTTAGCATCCGACTCTCGACTTCTACCTCCACCAATCGACCTCCACCCTCCACCAGCACAACATCCCGACCTCAAATTTCTAGCCTCCGACTTCCCGTTTCCACCGCCAATCGACCTCCAGCTTATGGGCCTTCGGCTGCGCGTGTATCTGCGCCCTGAGTGGTGTTTGAAGGATGTGTCAATGAGCTCGTGAGAACACGAGTGATCCTGCGCCCGTGTGCACTGGATTGGAGTTCCGAGGCGGTCAACTCGTTCGTGTTTGGCTTGGGCTTCGTGGTTACAGATAGGACGATGACATCCACGGGATTCTCCGACAGGTTCATGCCACAGACACTACGACTTCAGCGAAACTACGTCATTACACCGGATGACAGCAGAGGAGTGGGAACAATTGGAAGATCAATTCGTGAGGGACGCATTATCCTGAGCAAGCCTCCGACGTGCGCTGCCTCTCATGCGAGGCCATGGCCTCCCCCGCCTCGCCCTTAAGGGGCCCGGGCGCATGCCCGCACAGGCGATCCGATCCGATCCGATCCGACCCTCCCAACCACTGCCCCCACCATTCCCCCATCCGGAGTGGGAGAGAAGGGGGTGTCGTTGCGGCGAGGGGGGAGGGGGGGGGAGGAGGGAGGGAGGCGGGGCTCAAACCGGTAGTGACCCCCCCCCCCCCCGGTTTTCCAGGAAGGGGGGGTGGGGGTTCGAACCGGTAGTGACCTTCCTTCTTTTCATGATGGACTGGGTGTGGGAGGGGGGGTTGGAACCCCCAGTGACCCCCCACGGTTTTCAAGAGGGGGAGGGGACGGGTGGGTAGGGGGGAACGGGTTGGAAACCTCCAGTGACCCCCCCCCGGTTTTCTGCCAGCAACGGTAGAACTACCTCTTTCTATTCTCAGCGCTCGCTGCGGCTGGCAGGGCCGAGTTATGACATTGTTCACATAAACGGCACCGCTTGTTGGTCTCGTCCACCTTCGTCGGCGGCTTGACAGCTGGCCGCTTCAGACCTTGCCAGGTTATCGGGTCGAGCGCGCTTAGACGACTTTCCGAATTTTTGGGCGCAGCGCGACCCCTCGAGTTCAGGCCGCTTATTTCCGTACTTTCTTCTGCGACGGGTGGTGCACGTGGCTTTGGTTCCCAAATCGCAGCCCGTGCTCATTTGGTTGCAACATCGTCGAAGACAGTCTGGCACATTTTTGCACCATGCCCAGTAATTCGAAGGCCGATTGCCTCCGATCTCGATGGACATTCTCCAGCTCCGGAGAGCACCCTGGATTTTGTTATGTTGCATGTTTCCGAGCGGGGACTCGGACGTGCTGGAGGGCGACACTCTTGTCCTGCAGCGCGCTCTCTCCTTCTATTCTCTCTCCCGGCTTCACACTGGCATCCATTAACGGTAGTTCTGTTCGCTCCGAGTTCGCGGGGGCGTACAACAGGTTTCTTCGCGAAGGGCGCGGTAGCCCATAATCATCAGGTTTCCGTACCTACTTGAGCTATTCGGTATTCGCCCCCGCTCTGATTGGGACTAGGGGTGCGGTTTACAGTACCGCTCCGCCTCGTATGCTTCTCTGCGTTCCTCGCCGCCTCCTTCTTCCCTGCTTGCTCTTCCTTCGCTCGTGCAGGACCTCAATGCGGGTACCTCGGACATCGTCCTACCGGGTCTGCGCGCTCGCGAGCTGCTTTTTGGCCCAGGGGACGCCAGCCCATCTTCGGAGCACCCTCTTGTTTGCTTCTGTCTTGTTCTCCTCTTCCTCCTCCTCCTCCTCCTCCTCCTCCTCCTCCTCCTCCTCCTCCCTCCTCCTTTCTTGGTTCGCACGGGCATTGCAGCATGGCACTTCCGGCTCTAGGTGTGGATGCATTGACTCGTCCAGTGTAGCCATGATGTTTTGCGGCTGAGGAGGCCCTGGGTTGCGAGAGTCAGGCCTGGGCCTCGGAGGGCGAGGGCAGATGCATTGCAGTACGTTGCGTGTTTCCCTTCTCCCCTCGCTCTCCTTCTGGTCCTGTTCCTTGAATGTGGTGATGTTAGCCCGTGCGGCCACTGTAGCGCGCTGCCCGCTTTCGTGCTCGAGCTCGCTCTCGATGGATGCAGTTATAGCCCCCACGGGGGGCATTGATACGACGTCGCCTTGAGGTGGCCCTTGACGAGGGCTCTCGTGCCTCCGCAAGTACCTATCTCGCTTCTGTCGCTTGCCCGCGCTGCTGTGAACACTGCTGAGAAGCCCGTCTTCTGCAGCTTGTGCTCAGTGCTGTCGAGCTCGTGGTGGGCCAGGTGGGCCTCCTGCAACGCGTAGACGTTGTACAGCTGCCGTGCTTCATCGTGGCGCAGCCAGCTCAAGACTTTCGGGTCCCACCGCGTGATGTTGGCGCAGAAGATGTGGTGCTCGTGGTGGGAGTCGTCGCCAAACTGCCTCCTCCCACCGCGCCGTGATCGTCAGTGGGTCGCGGGGGCCTCCGAGGAGGCCGCCGCGGTCCGCCGCTGTTTGGGGTAGTCCTCCGCAGGGTCCGTCTCCTTAATCTCCGTGTTCTCGTCTTCGTCGGCTGCTGCTGGGGTTGAGGCTGCGGCTGCTGCTGGCGGTGGTGCTGCAGGTGCTGCTGTCGCTGTCGCCGCTGCCGAGGAATCCGCCTTCCTCTTCTTGCAGGCCTGCGGGATCTCGGCTCTTTCCTGCTCCGCCTTCAGCGTTGCCGCCTGGAGGTGCTGCGTCAGCTGGCCCGCGAACTCCCCGATGTTCCTCTGCAGCTGCTCCAGCACCTGGCGCTTGGCGTCGTCGATCTCCTTGCGGCCCTGCTCGTCCAGGTCATCCGCGTGTGCGAACTCCTGCTCCACTTCGGCGACCTGCACGTCGCTCGGAGAGAGCAGGCCCGCGTCCGTGTCGAGCAGCTGCTCAAAGATGCTGTGCTGGTTGGTGTTCGGCTTGCCCGCTTGTTGGGTCTCCTCGATCTCGCGCTCAGCCTTCGCGACCGCGTCCGCTCTCTCCTTCAGGGCCGCACTGGCCTTCTCGCCTTTCTGCTGTGCTGACCCCTCCTGCTCGAACGCCCACCTGTACTGCTTGTTGGCGTACTCGAGCTCCTTCGCCGCTTCAGCCAAGCGCGCAGCTCGTGACTTGGTCTGCGTCCTTGGCGCCTCCTGGAGCGCATCAGCGACGCCCGCGAGCTGCTGTGCGATGGCATCACCATTCGCGAGCTTCAGCGTGCCGATGGACTCCGTGACCGTCTTCAGAGCCGATGCCAGCTGGGCGACGTCGCCAGCCTTGGCGTCGCCGCTGCTGGATCCTCCTCCGCCACGGGGTCTCGCTCGCTCGCCGATGGACTGCTGCTGCTGCTGCTGCTGCTGCTGCTGCCACCGCTTGGGCTGCTGCTGCTGCTGCTGCTGCTGCTGCTTCTGCTGCCATTGCTGCGGCTTGCCCGTCTTGGGCTTGGCCACTCGGCATCCGCAGCTGCACCAGTAGTCATTGCTCTCTAGGGCGGCGTGCCACCACCAGGTCGGGCACTTCTTGCAGGTCGTCCATGCTGCCTCGCCTGGCGCCATGCTCCCGTGGTGAGCCTCGAGGCGGGCGATGTCCTTCTCTCGTCTGAGTCGGAGTCGGGACGCTGCCCGCTGGCGCCGCTCTCGTCGATGCCACGCAGGCGGGCGCGATCGCGGCCGCGCGCCCGTCTCGCGGCTGCGCCCCTCTCTGGGGGCTGGGGTCGTGGCCTCTCGGGCTGCTAGCCCAAAACGGGGCGCCTCGGACCACAGCGCCTGAGGGAGGATGGGGAGGAGGAGGAGGAGGAGGAGGAGGAGGAGGAGGAGGAGGAGTGAGAACGCGGGGCGCTGTCTCTTCAAAACGAGGACCCAACACCACAGGATGGCTGGGACAAATGAAAGAGAGAGAGAGAGAGGGACGGAGGGAGGGAGGGAGAGGGAGAGAGAGAGAGAGAGAGAGAGAGCGGACATGAATCCCATACTGCCAATCAGTATCAGGATGAAAATGGCGGTCACTATGCATATGGACGTCAATACAGTGGGGCCGCGCATCAAGAGGCTATTTGATTTTCGCCACGCCACCTTAGGTTTTTCAGTTCTTCGTGATGCGCGGTGACTTCCCGCGGAAAGAAGAGCAGTGCTGAACTTGAAGGGCTTTGACTAGTGTCGATTCGTCTACGCAGGTTTCCCTTGTCCAGTCCCAAGCCCTTCCCGAGCCCTCAGCCCTGGCGCTGCACCCTGCTGCTGTCAGAGTCTCCTGTGCCTGGCCTCGTCCCCGACTCTCCCTGCCCCTGGTCTTGCGCTGCGCTGCAGGCAGCCTATCTCAAGCGGCTCGGCCTGATCCCCGACGTTCCGACTGCCCTCGGCAGTTTGGGCGTGGCTTAATGGGGGAGAGCATCAATGGGGGGGGGGTCAGAAACGGCCCCGATTCGTGCCCCGTTCGGGCCCCTCTGGGGCCCCAGGGGGCTCGTTTAGGTACCGTTTGGGTACCTTTTCGGACCACCCTCGCCACCCACCCATGTATGGTGATGGGCCTGTGTTCCACCACCCCCACCACCAGAAGTTGGGGGGGAGGAGGGGGAGGAGGAGGAGGACGAGGAGGAGGAGGAGGTGGAAGAGGAGGAGGAGGAGGAGCAGCAGGAGGAGGAGGAGGAGGAGGTGGAAGAGGAGGAGGAGGAGGAGGACCCCCTCCCCCTCCAACTTATATGGTGGTGGTGGAAAACAGTGTCATCATATGACTCCCCCATTACGCAACGCCCAAGGCAGTGGTGTTGTCGTCCGCTGCCCCCGGGTTTCCCTTGCCTTGTGGCCTCGCTTTTCCGACCGAGAGCGACCCACGGCCACGACGCCAAAAAAGAATGACCGCCTCTCGGTATCGGTTAACCGATCCCCATCCCCATTTCCATCCCCTTCGAGACCCCCACCAAATTACCACTCCAGTTGGGGATACACCCCTCGAAACCCGAAGAGAACGACCTATGCCTATATCCCTCCCCTATCTAGAGGGGTAAATCGGCCAGCGGGGCCCAGGCCGCGCCGCCAGGACGGGGATCGGTTAAACGATACTCAGCCTCGGGCCCAGGAGGGGCCGTGGTCCTCCTAGGTCGGGGCGCCTGTTCGGGGCCGAGTCCCGCCGTGGCCACAGGAGCCGCCTCGTTCCCTGCTTGGGTTTCCCTGTGGTTCGAGAAGGCTGGAGAGCCTGGGCGAAGAAGGCCACGGAGGAGACAGGAGGCTTCCTGAAGCAGGGAGCGGCAGGGGCGTCAGGAGACGACGACGACCCAGAGGTCGAAGGCGTCCCGCAGGCAGGGGCCGCGGCACTGGAGGTGGTGCTGCTATGGGCGAGGAGGCGAGGAGGCAGGAGAAGCACCCCAAGGACTGGGGCAGAGGCCAACCTCTGCAGCCCATCACGGGGCGGAGCGTCTCGGTTGGACCATCGGCCCACCAAACGATTGTCTGCAAGCCGCTTGTGGTCTGCACGAGAGATGTGTTCTTGGAACATTTCCTGGCCGAGACTGTCGTGATTCTAAGGATACTGTTCTTCTGCTCTTAGAAGATGTATGGGGTTCTAAGAACATGTGGCGGTAGGCCTATAGGAATGCCGGGACGGTCGGTCCCTGCTCAAGTGGTAGCCCCGACGGCGACAGTACAAGAAGCCGGGGCGACCGCGTGGGCACTCGCGGACAGGCTGCCCGCGACGGGTCGCGCGTGCGCGTCGTGTCCTCCGTGCGGTGTGCGCGCCACCACGCAGAGCCACCGCGTGAGGTCGCCGTGCCCCCCGTCGCACACGGGGCCCCCCCCTCTCCGCCGCCCGGCCGGCCCGGAGGTCTCCGGAGGCTGCCTGCGGTCTCGAGAGGCCTCCTCCCCGGGAGGGTCCCCGGGGGAGGCCTCCGCGGGTGCCTCCGTTGGCCCCTGAAGGCAAAGGCACTGCGGGAACGTTTCGGGAGCCTTCGATCCTCCTTTCGGCGACGAGCGAGGGGGGAAATGAGAAGGAGAAGGCCTTCTCAGAATGCGGCGGGGCTTCTCAGAAGCCCTCGCGCCTTCGCGGAGAAGTTTGTCTGTCTTCAGGGGAGGCTTTGAAAACTTCTCAGAAGGCTGGGGGACTTCCGAACCTTCTGAGAAGGCCTTCTCCTTCTCACTTCCCCCTTCGCTCGACGCCGATCCTTCCCTGACTTCCCCAGAAGGCGCTCGCACACCTCCCCCACGCCTGGTCTGGGCCCTCCTGGGCCCTCTGGCTGTTCAGGCCCTCCTGGCCCTGGCCAGTAAGGCGCATGTACAATGCAAGGGCCCAGGATGGCTCTGGCCAGGCACGGTGTTGGTTGAAGTCGGGCCTGTCCCCCTACAGGAGGAATATTCAAAGATAGTCACACAGAATAGTCTGGGGACGTTTTTTTGATTATTCTTGCGTATGCTTTGAACATGTTTGACTATTTTGCATGCTTCTTCCCTTCTCCGCCTGTAGGGGGACATGCCCGACCTAAGTGTTGGTGTGCGGGCGCCCTCTGCGCACGCTTCCTCCGTCGGTTTTCTGGCTGCAGTGGAGACCCGTGCCACGAGACACCCTGCTTGCCTCCAGGGTGCCCTGGGTTTCGTGGGTCCCGATGGTTTTGCCACGGAAGGCGTGACGTTCCCACACCAAAAAACAAGGGACGTCCTGGGGTCTCAGTGTTGGGTTTCTCGTGGAAGGTTTCATGTGAACTGGCCTCCACTGTTTGGGCGCCCTCTGCATCCTTCCTCCGTTGGTCTTCAGGCTTTGGCTCGGGCCTCATGCGGAGGTCTGTTGCAGTTCGGGTCTCCCCGGAAGCCCTCCGCTAGGCAGAGGTGATGGAAGCGGAACCGTCCCCGGGCTCTGGTCGGCCACGCGTACAGTCGGGGCCCTGAAGAAGGAACCCTTTTCGTTGGGGAGGGGCTCCGTGTTCCTTAATTGTTTCGCAGTTTGCCCTGGATTTTCCTTAGGTTTTTGATACGAAATCGAAGCTCAACTTATGGAACATAGGGGCCTCGTTCCTCATTTAGGGTTCTTTAGGTCAACGCCTCGACTGTAAGCGCGACCTTTGCCAGGGCCCACAAGGGTCCCCTCAGGACTGGCCTGCGCGCTTGGGTTTGCCCACCTTTGGGGTGCGACAGGGAGGACTTGTTTATCAGGATGAGGAGGAGGAGGAGGAGAAGGAGGAGGAGGAGGAGGAGGAGGAGGAGGATCCGGCCACTCTTGCGTGTGACCGAGCAGGCCCCAAAGGCCCCCAAAGGGAGCCTTTGGGGCCCCCAGAGGGGCCCTTTCGGGCCCAGAAGGGGGCCTGGAGGGCCGGAGAAGGGCAGCTCTCCCCCCCCCATGAAGCGAGGCCCAAGAAGCCCGAAATGTGGACCAAGATCACCACACCCGGTCTGCCGGAACTGGTGTGACTTAGGGTGGCGGCAGCTCCGATGAATTAGCGGAATGGGGCGGGCCCCCATAGTTACCTCACCACCCACCAAACCACCCCAACCCAACCCGAAGGCGTCAATTTGCCCTCCATTTCCAGTGGGAGGGGGGGTGGGTCGGGGAACATGGAAAAAACACATTGAGCCCGTACCCCCCCAAACCCGAAATTCGGGTCAAATTCGGGTCTTCGGGTTGGGTTGGGGTGGTCTGGTAGGCAATACCAAGGCCAGCACTGAACCAAGACCAACTGAACCAAGGCCACTAAACCAAGGCCAGCTACACAGGGCAGCTGACCCGGACCTTCTCGTCCCCCCCCCACGAAGCGACGCCCGAGCTGGAGTCTCGACTCTGGCCTCCGGCCGCCGCACCGTCGCCACAGGCGCGCACGGTGCGGGACGTTCGAACGGCTTTCCTCCAACGGGGCACCGCTCTCGGTACGAAACGAGGCCTACGAGGAGGGAGAGCTTATTGCAGTATCGCTGATGGGTCTTGGGCTCACACTGGTCGTGCTCCTCCTCCTCCTCCTCCTCCTCGCTCGGACCTTCCCCGCTCTGGGCGCCGCCCCCGCCTTGACCGAACGCTGCCCCTCGCCGCTGCCGCGCTGCCGCCCGTCTCCTTGGCTCGCCAACTCGGCAAGGCACTTGGCGCGGCGGTGCGGGCCCCCTCCGCCTCGAGCCCCCGCGGTGCAGGCACGGCGACGTGAACCTCAACACCTTCCCCCGGGGCACGTACGACGAGTCCTACAGGTCGGGGGGGGGGGGGCGGATGAGGAGCGAGGCGGGGTGAGGAGGGATGCGAGAGGAGGAGGAGGAGGAGGAGGAGAAGGAGGAGGAGGAGGCGGGATGAGGAGGGATGCGGGAGGAGGAGGAGGAGGCGGGATGATGAGGGATGCGGGATGAGGATGAGGATGATGATGCTGATGATGGTGATGATGATGATTATGATGATGATGAGGAGGAGGATGATGCTGATACTGTTGCTGATGATGATAATGACGGTGATGGTGACGCTGATTATGATGAGGACGGAGATGATGATGGTGATCGTGATGGTGATGATAGTGATGATGGTGATGATGATGCGGATGAGGATGAGGATGAGGATGATGAGGGTAAGGGTGAGGATGAGGATGTGAAGATTGTGAAGATGAGGATTATGATGATGACGATGATGATAATGACGGGGATAATGATGATGATGATGAGGAGGAGGATCTGGATGAGGGTGATGATGATGATGGTGATGACGATGCTGATCATGATGACGATGATGATGCGGATGATGCAGTTGATGATGACGATGATGTTGATGATGAAGATGATGATGATGCTGATGGTGGTGATGGTGATGGTGGTGATGGTGATGGTGATGGTGGTGATGGTGGTGATGATGATGATGATGATGATGATGATGATGAGATGACGATGAGGGGGAGGATCCAGGCCTTTTCCGAAGGTCGGTGACTTCCAAGGCCTCCAGAGTGTGGAGCACCAGGAGGGTGAACAGCTACGTACGAGGGGGGAAGGAAGGACGGCTGTGAAGATGACGAGGACGACGATCAGGATGATGGAGAGGATATAGATGATGATGATGATGTTGAAGATGCTGATGCTGATGCTGATGCTGATGGTGATGATGATGATGATGGTGGTGGTGGTGATGATAATTATGGCGATGGCGATGGTGATGATGGTGCTGGTGCCGCTGATGATGCTGATGATGATGCTGATGATGATGACGACGATGATGATATAATGCTGATGCTGATGATGCTTGTGATGATGATGATGAGGAGGAGGAGGAGGAGGCGGAAAAGGAGGGAGGACGTAGGAGGAGCGATGCGTTCGTTGGAATTCGCTGCTATTATAATCACGCTGTGGGAGAGGATGATGATGAGGAGTGACGATGGTGCTGATGATGCTGATGCTGATGGTGCTGACGATGCCGATGGTAATGATGATGACGATGATGCTGACGCAGATGATGATGGCGATGCTGATGATGTCCAGGGGGATGATGCTGATGAGGATGATGAACATTATCCGTAAGGGCTTCGCCCCCTGCCGCGCCCCCTCTCTCGGATAATGGGCAATGCAAGAGCGAAGTCATGAGGCTTTGGCACCGCCGTGAAGCAGCGTCGGCACTTCACGCGAAGACGATGAGTAACCGGCAAGACACGCTGAGATTCTGATGATATTGTTGAATTCGGTGTTGCATGTCGAGATTGCTCGCGTATGCTGTGCAAAAGGCTTTTCTACGATGTATTGAAATGTTGCAAATCCCATGTGCTGTTTGACCCTGACCCCTGCGATCTGCGCGAGGGGTGCCACCGAACTTCAGACATGTGGCAAATACGCCTGCGCGGTGTACGACATACCTGAGCTTCTAGAACGTCCTGCCGAACCACGAGAGCAACGCATGCCCAGCAGCTGGCGGCTGCCAGAGACCGCGCGTCTAGCAGCTCAGCCCAACGTCGACACCATCACATTCGACCAGTGCGCCTGCGGAGCACCCTCCAAGAAGACTACCACTCTTCTAGCGGTGGCGTTCCCTGCGTTGCGCGAACGCTTCCGACGCCTCCCAGGCGAGGGGGGATGCTTCCACACCGCACGCTACCATCAGGAGCTCGCAGGCGTGGGCGAGCAGGGAAGCTGGAACACAAGCGCAGCCAAGGAATACCCGCCCACGATGTGCCAAGCAGCAGCGGAAGCCCTGGCCACCCAAGTGGCTCAGAGGTTCGCCGCAAGCTCACTTGACCGATACGGGTACATCGAGCCCGACTGCCTCCACTTCTACCAGCCCCTCGACCCATGCCTGTCACGCGAGATGTGCAGCGACCACCACCTCACCCACCCTGGACGACCCATCAAGAATCTCGACTTGCACGAGGCACGAGATTGGGCCAAGGCTGACGCCTGGCATGCACCACCGCCACCACAGCCACCACCGACACGAGCCAACCAGCGGACAACTCTCCTCACCCCCTTCACCCCCTCTCTGACCGCCCTCCGCTGCGATCTTGACGGCATGCTCCTTGCACCTATCCACGCGAGCTCTTGTTCAGTCAGGCCGTGAGGGCTGGAGCGGGAAACCTGAATTCGCAGCACACCCTCTCCTCGACGCCCTACATACCACCCATAGCAACGCAGCGGCACCACAACCGACCTCCAACCTACCAGCCAACACAGGCACCAGCCAACCGACTGACCAGCATATACAAGCGCCCGACCAACACGCACTACACAACTCGACCAACCACGCACTAGCCACAACCACCACCACCTCCAGCAACCAGCATCCGACCATCCACCGCAACGATATAAACGGAGCTGGCAACCAAGGCACAACAGGCAGTCCAGAAGCATCCCTGGACACCTGCGCGCCTATCAAGGCGCAACAGACCGAGCCACAGCATACCAGCACGAGGCTCACCCACGACTCCATGCACTCACCAGTATCCCCAGTCTACACCAGCAAAGATGGACGGCCGCGACAAACAAACAGCCCCACACCACCAGGACGACGCCCCACAACAACCACCTAACAGGCTGACGCCCCTCAAAGAACATGCACACCTAGCGCTAGGACGCGAAGTCCGGAGGAAGCCCCGAGTGCGTGGGGGCACCTCAGGCAACGTCGCCACGTTGAGCTGCAGGCGTTAGGACGCAATGTCCTGAGGAAGCCCCGAATGCGCGGGAACACCTCAGGCACAAGTCGCCACGTAAACACTACGATCTGCACGCCAGCATGACCTCCACCATTGCCCGCCACCCACCAACAGCACCCCACGGCCCACCACCCAACGACAGCACCCAGCAACGACCGACCTAGTCGCGGATGCCCTGGAGAGGCAAGGTTCAAACTTCGAGACGGACTCGAAGGGCGGGGGGGGCAGGACGAGGACTGCCCGCACCCGCCAGGGGATGGTGAGGAGCAGCGGGGGGGGGGGCGGCCACCGCCCGCCCCCCCGCGGGCCGCCCTGGCTCGCCACCCCCACCACCCCGATGGCGGAGGAGGAGCTCACCCGAACGCCGACGTGGCGGAGCACAGGGTAGATGCGACCCAGCCCACCACGAGCACCACCAAGCACAAGGCCTGGGGTTCGCCCCCACCGAGGGCACTGTGACCCCTAGCCATAGCGGGGCGAGGTGGGACCATGGCGAATCCCACTTGAAGTCGGTTCATGGAGGCCAACGACGTGCGACTACAACCCCGCACCCCGCCCAGCAAAAAACCGACCAACGACCCACCCCACCGACCGCCCAGTCAGACCGAGGACGACAGCATCGAAGACCTCTGGAGGGCTCCGCGCGTGAAAGTTGGCGAGATGCCACATCCGCACGAGCATCCTCCAGACGGCAAGGCCAGACGCGAAAGGTGGGAGACCGCATCCGTCTGGCCTTCTCAAGGAGCTCATGCACGACAACACGCAGATGAACATGCGGAAGGACAAGGGGGCCCAGGCCAAAGGACGTGAGGCCCGATCAGGCTCGCGAGACAGGCGGTGAGCCGCCGCGCCGGCACGCGCCAAAAACCAGGCCTCAAGGAGTGGCCGAGCTTCTAGGCTGACAGCAACAGCGCACAGGCGCCGAAGGGTTGCTGCCAGCCTCCTGCGTGACAAGCAGGACAGCGATGCCTCCAGCCAGGAGGCAGAACGCTGGAAGAAACGACCCGCCCTACATCGACCAGCCAGCCCCACGACCACAACAGCGAAGAACCTGAAAGGACGTGTGCGAGAAATGTGACGAGACGCCACATCCACACGAGCGCCCATCATATCCAGAAGACCAGACAGAAAGGCGGAGATCACAGCCGTCTGGCCGCTCAAAGACAGCATGCAGGATATCATGCAGACGAGGCGAAGGACGAGAGGAGGCCCAGGCCGACGCACGTGAGGCCTAGTCAGGCGTGCGAGAAAGGTGGGCAGACGCCACATCCGCACCAGCCACTGCGGGCCTCACGGAGCGGCCATGCTCCTCGGCTGGCAGCAACAGCGCACATGCGCCGAAGGGTTGCTGCCAGTCGCCTGCGCGACAAGCAGGGCAGCGCCGCCTCCAGCCGGAGGCAGGGGCGTTTGAAGAAGACTGCGTCCCACGCGAAAAACAAGGGGTGCCAGCGGCCAACAGCTGGAAAGCCAAGGCGGCCAGCGGCCAGATGCTGGAAAAACACAGAAAGGGGCGTCCAGCGGCCGGCAGCTGGAAAGAGCTGGCGGCCGTCGGCCGTCGCGTGGCGCCACGTGGCTCGACCCCAATGGCGCGCGAAGTAGCGGGAAATAGCGGGAGGAGGGGGGGGGGAGGAGGAGGAGGAAGGAGGGAGGGAGGAGGAAAAGGACCTGTCACCTCCTCCTCCTCCTCCTCCTCCTCCTCCTCCTCCTCCTCCTCCTCCTCTTTCTCTCGAGGAGCGTTTTTTCCTCTTACTCCTCCTCCTCGTCCTTTTTCTTCCTTCTTCTTTCCCTCCTCTCCCTCTTCCTCCTCCTCCCCTTCCTCCTCCTCCTCGTCCTCCTCCTCCTCCCCCTCCTCATCCTCCTCCCCCTTCTCCTCCCTCATCCGTTCTTCCTCCATCCCCTTGCTTTCTTTCCTTCTCTCCTACTTCCTCTTGCCTCCCTTTCGCCGTCGCCGTCGCCGCCGTCGTCGGCGGCGTTCTCGGCCCCTCCGCTGCAGGGACCCCGCGAGCGCCGAGTGGGCGCCCGGCGACTTCGCCGCGCACTGCAGTGGGCTCCGGCCGCAGCTGCGCGGGTGGTGCGAGGAGGACCCGCGCGACCGTTCCCGGGCCGTCCAGCCTTGGAGGGTGATGAGGAGGAGGGAGATGAGGGAGGGAGGCAGGAGGACGAGGAGGAGGAGTAGGAGGAGGAGGAAGAGGATAATGAACACAGAGGAGGAGGAGGATGAGGAGGAGGAGGCGGAGGAGGAGGAAGAGGGAGGAGGAGGATGCGGAGGAGGAGGAGGAGGAGAAGGAGGAGGAGGAGGAGGAGGAGGATCGAGGTTGGCCGATCGAGGATCCAGGCTTTTGGCCGTTGGTGGCGCTTTCCAAAGGCCTCTGACACCTCTGGGGGCCTCCATGGATTTCCAGAGACCCTCCGAGACCTCGGGGAACGCTTGCTCGCTGGTCATTGATCAGGAGGAAGAGAAGGAGCAGGCGGATGAGGAACCTAATGATGATGTTGATGCTGTCGTTGGTGTTGTTATTGAACATTATTACTTCTAAAGAATAATTATTGTTGGGGCCCCTGGTGCACGGCCCCCTCGCCGCGCCTAGGCCGCAGCCATGTTTTCATCATTTTCGTGAGGAAGTCTCAGGCAAAACGGATTGGTCCGGATCCGGTTGTTTTGTTCCCCCCCGCTTTCCCTTGCAAAAAACAATATAAAATGACATTTCTTGTTCTAACATAACCAAACTTCAAGAATCCCTTGCAAAAAATAAGGTAAAGTGGACATTCGCGCGCGCAAGACGAAATCCTTCCAAAACCTTAGTTTTCGTAGCGATTTTAACATAAAAACATCAAAACACCAATGTTTTTTTTTTTTTTGTTTTTTTTTTTTATGTCAAAATTTCATCCCGCGCGCTCTTGCGGATTCGTAGGAAACCCAACACTTTTTAAACATTTCTGTCAAACGGGCTTTTGCGAGCAACTTTTTCGAACTTCTGCAACAACGGTTGCGCACCTGCCAGGGCCATCATCCCTGTCAAATAATACCATGCGGGACACATTCGTTTTTTCTTCGCGCGCGCACGCCGTCGTCGTCGGCCGCGGGGCCCTGAATAGTAGCCACGGTCGTCCGCATGCCACGAAGTGAAGTGTCCGAACGTCATAGGGCGGGAAGCTGGGTGTGGGTGGTGGCGAAGAGTCGTTTGGAAATTTGGTAGAGCTTGAACCGGCCCCCCCACAAAGTGGGGGTATTGCCCGCCTCCTATGAAAACCCTGGCACTGGTGAGAACGGAGTGTCCCCACGTGCTAGTAATTGCTGCTGTTGTTGTTGCTGTTGTTGTTGTTGCTGCAGTTGTTGTTGTTGTTGTTGTTGTCGTTGTTGTTGTTGTTTTCATGTTTGTTGTTGTTGTTGTTGGTGGTGGTGGTGGTGGTAGTGGTGTGGTTGTTGTTGATGCTGAGGCTGATGTTGTTGGTGGTGATGTTGTTGTTGTGGTTGTCATTATTGTTAGTGGTTGTGTTGTTGTTACTGTTGTGTTTGTTGTTGTTGCTGTTGTTGGTGGTGGTGTTGTTCTTGTTGCTGTTGATGTTGCTGTTGTTGTTGTTGTTGTCGTTGTTGTTGTTTTCGTGTTTGTTGTTGTTGTTGGTGGTGGTGGCGGTGGTGGTGGTGGTGTGGTTGTTGTTGATGCTGAGGCTGATGTTGTTGGTGGTGATGTTGTTGTTGTGGTTGCCATTATTGTTAGTGGTTGTGCTGTTGTTACTGTTGTGTTTGTTGTTGTTGCTGTTGTTGGTGGTGGTGTTGTTCTTGTTGGTGGCGTTGCTGTTATGGTTGTTGTTGTTGTTGTTGGTGTTGTTGTTGCTGTTGCTGTTGCTGTTGCTGTTGCTGTTACCGCTGTTGTTGTTGTTGTTGTTGTTGTTGAACCTTAATTACTAAACAATTATTATTGTTGGACCCCCTATATTCGCCCTGGCGCTCTCGCCGAGGCGCCGGCCGCATTTCCTCTGAAATTGAGGCTCACGCTCGGGCGTTTTGGGGTTCCGCCAAAACCGGCCCCCCAACAACAACAACGCTCCGGCTCGAGACTTCCTCCTTTTTTACTCGGGCTCGGTGCTCTTGCTCGCCGCCGGGAGCGGCTCCCGGGCCGGACGCCCGGGTCGGCGCCCGAGCCGGCGCCCGGGCGCCGGAAAATCGAGTTCCGAGGCGGCGCCGAAAAAAAGGCTATTCCAATACACATTTTTCTTTCGAAAATGCTGAATTTCTGCTTCCGGCGCCCGGCACCCGGCCCGGCTCCCGGGCCGGACGCCCGGGTCGGCGCCCGAGCGGGCGCCCGGGCGCCAGAAAATCGAGTTTCGAGGCGGCGCCGAAAAAAGGCCATTTCAATACACATTTCTCTTTCGAAAATGCTGAATTTCTGCTTCCGGCGCCCGGGAGGCCGTCCGGGCCGATTCCGGGGCCTGGGCCGGCACCCGGCCCGGCTCCCGGGCCGGACGCCCGGGTCGGCGCCCTGAGGTCCGATATGTCTAGTTTTTGGCCGTGAACATGCTACGGCCAGAAACAAGACGTACAGCCAGTTTTGGGCTGTACGTATTCTAGTTGGCGCTGGAAGGTTTAAAATACAGATCCAATATGCAGAAATCGCTGTCTAGCATAATATCGCACAACACGCCAATCGCATTGCTGGATTAATCTGAAATACAGATACATCGTATTTTTTATGTGTCTATATATATAAACATACATATGTATATGTCCATATACATAAACATGTGTATATATACACATATGTACACATATATATATATATATATACAGACCAATTCGGAACATGCTTCACTGACCCTGTTTCTCATTGCCCTGGGCACGTTCGCACCCCAACCCCCTCAACCTCGTGTCGCTCTTATCTTCTTCGGAGCCATTCTGGCCCCATCGGCCGCCACGCAGTGGCGGGCCGAGGGCCGCGGGCCCAGAGGCCCCCGCGGCGCGCGGCGCCGTGGGCCGCGAAGCGGCCATGAAGAGGCCTGCTGCCGAGGTCGAGCAGAAGGCGTCCTCATGTTATCTTGCCCCCCACCACCCCCCACCCTCCCTTCAAGAAGGGAGTATAGGAGAGAATGCGGAGAGATGCGCGGAGACGCATCGCTTCGCTTCTCTCCACCCACTCCTCCAGTCGAAGGGGGGGAGGATGAGGTGGTAGGGACCAGACGTTGAAAGAGAAAGTTCCTGCTCACCCTCTTCAACAGTTGTTGTTGCACAGTGCGCAGCAACAACTGTTGAAGAGGGTGAGCTGGATATGTGTGAGGGCGCACCCACCCACTGAGAAGTACGGTCCCCCATCCTCTTTCTCCTCCCCCACTTCCTCCTCCTCCTCTTCCTCCTCTTTCTCCTTATCCTCCTCCTCCTCCTCCTCCTCCTCCTCCTCCTCCTCCTCATGTGTGAGCGTCCAGGAGCGCATGCGGCCCCTAGACACTCGCATTTTCGGGCCCACTTTGCAGTACGAGATCGAGGCCTCAAGGGGCCTCGAACTCACGTCGTGCGAGTCGTGCTTCGCCCAGTTCCTCCTTTTAACCTCCCCCTCGGGATTCGCCTTGACAAAGGATCAAAAGTTAGTTGTTTTACGACTCGAGGGGGCCTACGCAGGTTTTAGAAAATGTCTGTATTGGTCAAGGCGAATCCCGAGGGGGAGGTTGGAAAGAGGGGCTGGGCAGGGGTCGGTCGAATCCCCGAAAGGCCCGCGACGAGTGCTTCAAGGACGCCGAGGCTCTCAAGAAGGTGTGGCTGCCCTTCATCGAGACGCCCACGTGCATAGACTACTGCACAGTGGTCAGTGGCCAGGGCAGCCAGCGCGACATCGGCCACATCGAGCGGCACGCGGAGCTGCTGCAGGCGACGATGGCGCTCGGCCCAAGCCCGACACAGAGCGCGGCGAAGGCCGCCAGGGTCGCAAACACGAGACCACTGGAACCGAGGAGGAGGAGGAGGAGGAGGAGGAGGAGGAGGAGGAGGAGGAGGACGAGGAGAAGGAGGCGGAGGAGGAGGAAGAGGAGGAGAAGGATAGAGGAGAATGATACAGGAGAGTAGAAGTAGCACATTGGCAGCGACGACTATGATCGGACGGGGAGCGAAGATAGCGATGAGGAGCGTGAAGATAACAACGACGACGACGACGATCCCGCATCTCGATCCGCCCCCCTGCAGGCGGCGCTGCTCGAGATCGCGAAGAGCAAGGAGGATATGTGGCACATGGCATCGGAGGCCGACGAGTGGGCCACGAATGTTGCCAGGATGCTGCGCACGATGATTCGACGCGTTACGCGGGCCATCAATTGCAGGACACCCGGATGAACATGTACGCACACACGCCTATATCTATATATATATATATAATGTACAAATGTTTGTAAACATATACGTATAGAAGCAAGTTTGATAATATTGTGAACATCATAACATATATGGAGGTTGAGGAGGCTTGTGACGAACATGGAGAGGAAGGGGAGGGGGGGGAATATGATGATGGGGAAGATGCTGAGGAGGAGGAGGATGTTCAGGAGCAAGCACAGAAAGAGGAAGTGTTTCATTCTTCCGATCGGGGTCCCCCCCACTCATGTTCGGCATCCCTTAGCGAGGATTCCTCCGCGGTGGTGCCTCAAGTTCATGAGCAAGGGCGCGCCGACCGACCCCGAGGGAGAGGACGAGGACATCGAGGGCGGGGAGAGCGAGGACGCCGAGGAGGACGAGGAGGATGAGGAGGCAGAGGAGGTTCCTCAGGCTGCGCCCCAGGCAGTGGCTTCGCCGAACAGGAGCAGGCCACTCGGCATGAAGGTCGTCAAGAAAGACCTCTTCCAGCCGCTCGAAGTCAAGGGCGGCTGGCGCCTAGGGTTCGCGGAGAACATCGAGGCTGGCACTGTCGATGCTGATGATGATGCTCATGATGATGATGATGATGATGACGACGATGATGATGGTGATGATGATGATGATGCTGATGCTGATGCTGATGCTGCTGACGGTGATGGTGATGGTGATGGAGATGATGATGATACTGATGACACTGATGGTGGTGATGATGGTGATGAACATGGTGATGATGCTGATGATGCTGCTGATGATGGTGATCGTGGTGAGTTGCCGATGGTGATGATGACGACGCTTATGATGCTTATGATGATCACGATGCTGATGGTGGTAGTGATCATGATGATGATGGTGGTGACGACGATGATGGTGGTGATGATGATGATGAGGATGTGGATGAGGAGTTCACCCTCGTACCGTCTCCTCTCCAAACAGCTCTCCTTCTCAGGCTGCCTGGCGCATCAGCGAGGCCGACCCCACGGCCGAGGCCGAGTACAAGCCAGTCATCCGCGTCGCGGGGGTGAACGAGATGGTGGCTCGCTGGGATGACTACGAGTGGAGGGTGCCGGGCACAGACTCAGCGGAGCTCGAGGTGAAGTCTGACCTGCACGTGAAGACAGTCGTGCAGCAGAACACTGGCGTCAAGCTGACGCTGAACTTCGTGCAGAAGAGGGAGAAGAGGTGGATGACGATCTGGAAGAACTTCGGCCAGATGGGCTCGAAGTACACGCCCGAGGAGAGGATGTGCCAGTACGTTCAGATGGTTGGCTACAAGAATGAGGAGGCTGCAAAGCTCGTGATGATCAGGATCCTCGAGTCGCTGGCCAGCCTCACCATGGACAAGGCGGCGGCGGAGGAGGCCAAGAAGGAGTTCCTCAGCAGCGAGGGCGGTGGCATCAAGAAGCGCCCAGCGGCCTTCAAGAAGTTGATGCTCAAGCGGCCTGCCAAGGACTACATATAAAAACACACCTGCACAATCCCAATCCATGAATATACCCTTCAATTATTATTCTAGACAATTCGCGTATCACCGCCAGCCCATCAAGAAACGATGTCCAGGCGAGTAGAGGCGCTCAGGGAAGTGCAGGAGCAAAGACGTGGACGGCCGAGCCGTGCAAATGAGGGAGGAAGATGATCGGAGGCTGGATGGATAGATAGCTGAGGGAGTGGGGAAAAGGAAGATGAGTACGTAGGATGATGAGGGGTAGGAGGAGGAACGAAAAGGAGTAGGAGGAGGCATGGGGGCAGGAAGAGGAGGGCAAGCAAAAGGGCTAAAGGTCTCTTGGATGCCTCTCGGAGCCTCTTGTGATATCTCTTGGGCGCTTCTTGGAGGCCTCCTGGGACCTCTCGGAGGTCTCTCGGCGGTTCTGGAGGGCTCTTGGGCGTCTCGGGTGCCTCGGGTAGCCCTCTCGGGGCTGCTCTGGGTCATCTTGGGGCCTCATGGGGGCCTCGTGGGGCATCTGGGAGCCATCTTGGGGCAATCTTGGGGCCCCGTGGCGCCTCCTGGGTGCCTCTTATGGCCATCTTGGAGGAGATCGATGAAAGAAAGCGAAGGTCGCAATTCGCGTTGCCACTCGGGAGCCACAACAAAAAAACAAAGTTGTGCCAAAACCCGTGGTAAAACCAATGATTTTGGCTTCCTCGCCGAGGCCGTTTTGGACGCTCCAACGACCCGCGAAACGCCCCGTATACGGTCCAGGGGAGGGGGTAACGGGGAGGGGTAAACCCCTCACCTCAGGGTGGAGGGAAGGGCGGCAGAGGAAACCAGCTAAAACACCCACGCCCAGAGGGCTGGTGGGATTACTCACTGGCTCAAGCCTTAATTAATGTTTGCCCTTCTCCTCCTATACCTCCCGCAGCTATCCCCCTCCTTATCCTCTCCTTCGCCCTGTGAAATCCTCAAGCGTTCTTCATTCGCTCTTCATCCCGCCAGCCTCCCCTTCAATCATTATCCCGCTCTCGCCCGCGCCCCAGGACGTCGAGCAGGCCGACCTGGCCAAGAGGAAGAAGATCGACGACGACGGCAACGACGCCGAGGACAACGACGAGAAGTCGGCCGAGGCGTGCGAGGAGGAAGAGGAGGAGGAGGAGGCTGCTCCAGCGACGAAGGCTGCTGCTCCAGCGAAGGCTGCTGCTCCAGCGATGAAGGCCGCTGCTCCAGCGACGACGGCCGCTGCTCCAGCGACGAAGGCTGCTGCTCCAGTGACAAAGGCTGCTGCTCAGAAGGCTGCTCCAGTGACGAAGGCAGCTGCTCCAACGACTGCTGCTGCCCCAGTGATGAAGGTTGCATCAGTGCCGAAGTTGGCGCCACCTGCTCGCAGCATTCCAGGTGGCTTGTTTGATTCTTTTTTTTGAAGCCTGATCGGCGAGAAGTGATCGATCAGGACAGTGCTTTATTCTGACTCGAGTGGGGAGGAGTGGCTCCCCCTCGGGCGCTCGGTCACCCGCTCGATCGCCGCTGTCGTTTCTTCGAGCGACGGGTGACCGACGAGTCCTCGGCCTGGGGCTCCCAGGCAGTTTGCATTGCCAGCGCCACGCGTGCAGTGATCGATCGAGCTGCGCAGTGGCCGCCGTTTGCATTGTGCATTGAACTCTGGACCAGTGCAAGAACGCTTCTGGTCAGTAGTGAAGATACTACGCTCACTCGTTATCCCTCTCATCCTTCTCCTCCTTATCCTCCCCCCATCTCCTCCTCCTTCTTCGCCAAATCGGAATGAGCATATGCAGCAGGGGGGCCATGGGGAAAAGCTCCCATTCGAGACATCCGAACAGTTCATTAACTAAACTAAGTTGCAAATGCATGTGCCATAGGTTGTAAATGTATGTAAAGCCATGCAACAACTAAACCAAACAAACAATACCAACCTCACATCAACCAAGCACCCAGAAAGCTCACTATCACAAACAACAACAACAACAACAACGACAACGACAACGACAACGACAACAACACTTACAACAACAACAACAATAACAACAACAGCAACAACAACAACAACAACAGCAACAACAGCAACAACAACAAAAACCACAACAACAACAAAAACGCACACAAACAACTCCTGCTCGAGACGTCCTCAATGTTCATATCAGAAAAAGCCCGAACGCTAAGATTAGAACCGTGGGGTGAGACCCATCAACGGGTGAGTAGCGTAGAGAAGGTTAGACACAAAACACGACACGAAACGACCGTACTGGCAGCAATTGTGGCTGAAGCTGTTGAGGTGAGGATTGTGGCTCCGCATCCGTCACAGCAGCCCGCGGGGCACTACCTGCAGCATGGCCAGCCAGGTCAGTGACAGGGGGAGCTCATTCGTGATGGGCCCGAACATGACCGAGCTGATGGCTGGGGACCATTGCCCGAGCCCTGCCGACATACAGGAAGCGCAGAGGTTGGACGATGAATTCTTCGCGGGTCGAAGTGCTGTCGGCGCTGACACAGCAGTCGAGTCCGACGATGCGCCGCTGGTTGTGGAGCCAACATGGACATCTCCCAAGTCCGAGAAGCGCGTGGCAGACGTCGACCTGGCCATGGACGATCTGGAGGTGGCTTTGATGGAGAGCACCGCGGCAGCCGAGGTCGAGCGCGAGAAGAGAGCTAGGGATGAGGAGAAGATGAGTCAGGAGGAGCAGCAGGCGCTGGCAGAGAGCAAGGACCTCTTCAAGCGCACGAGAGGATATTCCCCAAGCCCAGCACGCGAGCCGTGCCCTCGCGGCGTGTCTAGCGCGAGCGGCGCGGCACCATCGGCAGCAGCGGGGTCTCAGGCGCCAGACGCAGCGCCAGTGCCAGAGCCTCCAGATGTCGACAAACTTTCCAAGGATGAGCTCTCGTTCCTGCTGAGCGAGTTCTTCAAGGAGAACATCAAGTGGACCAAGGAGGACTGCGCGAAGGCGTTGGTGCGCATGCCGGTCGTTGGCGCCGACACCCCGCAACACGTCGAGCCTCCCGCGCAGCCTCGCAGCCGCAGCCGCAGCCGTGGGCTGCACCAGACAGCGAAGGACAAGAACGAGGAGACTCACGACGGCGAGGAGGTTCCAGCAGCCCAAGGAGCAGGACGCCGAGAAGTACAGCATGCCAGTGACGGCGCTGCAGCTGAGGACCGAGGGCATGGGAAGCTGAGAGGGGAGCGCTGTGAAACCCATGCCCAGAGACCTACAGAGGGGGAGAGGGACAGAGAGAGAGAGAGAGCGAGCGAAATACAATGGTATTCCAATGTGTGCAGAATTACGTTTCAGTTGTGTCACACTAAAAATTGTGACGTATTCGATACATATCCAATGTAAATCCAATGCAAATCCAATGCAAATCCAATGCGCATCCAACGCATCCAATGCAATTCCAACGCAAATCCAACTCAAATCCAACGCAAATCCAACGCAATTCCAATGCAACTCCAACGCAAATCCAATGCCAATCCAACGCAATTCCAATGCAACTCCAACGCAAATCCAATGCAACTCCAATGCATATCCAATGCGCATCGAATGTTGGCGCGGTGAGCCGTTGCGTTCGGGGATATGGCAATATTGAACAGCAACAAATGTATATGTGCAGGGGCGAGTCTCAAATGGATGAGGAGGATAAGGAAGGAGGAGAGAGAAGCGGCGACAAGATAGGAGGAAGGACCGAGGATGCATGAGTCCCGCGCTCCCTCCGAGGATGCGCCGTACACGCCGCCCAAGGTCAGCAAGAGCCAGGCCTACAAGAATATCGTGGCGGCGCAGAGCAAGTTCGAGGCAACGCGCAGAACGCAGAATCCACATTCTAATCATCCAATCCCTCCCCCACCCGTCCCACCCCTGTGACCGAGGCGGATGGGGGAGGGTTGGATGATTAGAATGCTGATCATGCGGTCAGCTTCCCAGGCACAGATCACGGCGCCTGGTGTGGGCATCTCGGACGACGTCGAGCTGGCGTGGGCCAACATGATGACGCAGCACTTCATGTCTGACGACTTGAAGCAGCTCCACAAGATGGGCAAAATCTCGCACGGTGAGAACGTCGGCGACCCCGAGGACTTCGGCCCCAAGATGGTCATCAAGAGCGAGGAGGAGGTCAAGGAGTTCGAGTTCTGGACGAACATGAGCTCCTTGGGTTTCAAGGTCGGCACCGATGGTGGTCGAGGGAATCCAGTGGCGGGGAGGTGGCAACGAGCGCTGGACAGCGACGAGAACCTCAGGCAGCGCTACGAGGCGACCATCGGGAGGAAGAAGAGGCAGGACTTCAGGAGGGACTGGTGCAAGGCCAAGTACGACGAGTACATGGTCGAGCACTCGCGGACGACAGAGGAGGTGCGCAAGCAATGGAAGAACAGTCGGTACTTGCCCATTGGGCGCATCGCAGTCGAGGAGGGAGGAGGAAAAGCAGGGTGGCTGCAGGCGCCAAGTTTGCAATGACCACTCGGAAATGCTCCTGGTGTAGTAGCTACCATAATGGCTCGGGATCCCCTTTACCCACTCACCCTAACAGAGATGTTACACCCTAGACCATGTCCCGCACCATTACCATAGCTGTTACACCAGGAACATTCCGAGTGTCAAGGCAACATTGGGTCTGCGCCTGGCAGGCATCGAAGTATTTCTGGAAATGTATGGGTCTCGGGGCTCCGTGGATCAAGTGGGATGATATGACAGAGAGCCTTCGGGCTCTCTACGTCGAGACGGGGCTCACTGAGCTCTTCGCCGAGACGCGGCGCGCCCACGAGAAGTGGGTCCAGTCGTCGCAGGAGGGCCCGAGGCCGGAGCTGAACGTCGTCAGCCAGTCCGAGACCAAGGGCGAGGGCGCGGCGGCAGCGGCAGGCGCTGGCGGTGTCAGCACAGGCAAGGCTGCTGGCCGCGGCAAGGGCAAAACGGTGGCGCAGACCGTGAGGGAACAAGCATTTCCTCCTGCTCGACCCTCACCGCCTGTTTCCCCTACTCAACATCCTCCTCGTACTTCTCCTCGTCATCCTTTCCTCCTACTCCTGTTCCAACTGGCCACGCTTCTCCTCCTCCTCCTCCTCCTCCTCCTCCTCCTCCTCCTCCTCCTTTTCTCCTCCTTCTCCTCCTCCTCCTCTTCCTCCTCCAGCTCCTCCTCATCCTCCTCCTGTTCGCATTTATGCTGCTTCATTCTCTTCCAAGGGCGCTCGGGCGGGCGTCGCCGAGGAGAGCAGCGCCGCGGCAGCAGGAGCAGCCGGCGAGGGGGAGGAGGCGGTCGAGAAGCGCAAGGGCAGCAGGAGCGGAGGCGGCGGCGGCGGCAGTGCCAGCGGCAACACCCCAGCCAGGAAGGAGGCGATGGAGCTCGCGAAGCAGGTGAAGGCCGCGGTATCTCGCCACGCTTCGGTGACGGCGCAGGCCAGCACGCTCATCCATCAGATCGACAACTCCAAGGACTGGGAGTGGGCCAAGCAGGATGCGTTCAGCAAGCTCTTGAGGGACACATACAACGACCTGAGCGAGCGCGTGTCCAGCAACACCAACATGGCGATGGCTCTGACGAAGGACGTGGCCCAGCTGAGGAAGGCCTTCAACGACATCGAGTTCACCAAGCTCGCGAAGGACTTCAGCCACTTGGACCAGGCGTACGAGACGGTCGAGCAGCAGGTGGGCATCCTCATTGGCTTCGACAACGTTCGGAAGAACGGCAAGGACGGTGCCTCGGCGCCCAAGGCCAAGGCTAAGTCGAAGGCCAAGCGCAGCGCTGCATGATTGCATTGCTGCGCAGATTTCACTGCAGCAGTTTCGAAGGCTCGGTTCTCGATCAGCGAGAACTGCCATTAAGAGGCAGTTTTTCCGTGCTAGGCCCACCTGGTCTTTAAGTGGAGGGGGAATATAATGATTCAGTATGAAACGGCGAGGGAGAGGAGGCGGAGGGAGGCAAAAGGCGGGGAGGGGAGGGCGGCGAGACAAAAAATCACGGGGCTCGACTGGGGGACGACAACATTCACAACAAAACACTACAACACTACACACATACCACAAAAAATGCACCAACTCTGTGAAAACGGCACTAAAAACATACAACGACACTAACCAATGACAATTCATCAAAAATACATGGCATCACTAGCGTTGGATTACCGTTGGATTTGCCGTTGGACTTGACCGTTGGATTAGCGTTGGAACACCGTTGGAATTCACCCTCAAACCATATATATATATATATATATGTAATTTACGCACCACACCTGTAACCAACATGCGCGTTGGATTAGCGTTGGATTAGCGTTGGATTAGCGTTGGAGTTCCGTTGGAGTTCTGGTGGGGTCCTGCACGGTGCGTTTCCAAACATTTTCGTGGGAAAATGCAGTTGCGCGGCCGATTTCTGTTGCTGTTCTGCCGCGCGCCAGCCGCAGGAGAACGGGCCGTCAAATTCTCGCTCTCGCAAGCTTGAATGTGAGCTTCTGCACTTTGAATGGCTCGTTGCCCGTGGCGGATCACGGTGACGAGCAGCGCTCGGACTCTTAGAATTCGTGGGAGGCGATGCTGCTGGGAGCGCACGTGCTGATATGTGCGTTTTCGAGACGTTTGACATCTTGTCCTCCAAGTGCATTCAACACTGGGCGAAAGAGAAGTCGCCCTTCGCCTTCTTCGACCGATCTCCAAAATTGCCCCATGAGGCGCCCTGAAGGCCCCGAGAGGCTCCACGATGACCCCAAGATGGCTCCAACATGGCCCCAAAAGGCTCCCAGGATGCCCCCAAGAGGACCGCAAGCGGCCCCAAGAGGCCTACCCGAGGCACAAAAGGCGCCCACGAGCCCTCCAGGACAGCCAACGGACCACCAAGACGTCCCAAGAGGCCTCCAAGAGCGCCCAAGAGATATCCCAAGAGGCTCCGAGGGGCATCCACGATACTTCTAACCCCTTTGCTTACCCTCCTCCTCCTGCTCCCTCGTCTTCCTCCTACGCCGTCTCGTCATCCTCCTCCCCCTTAGCATCCTATTCATGTTCCTTTCCTCCACTCCCTCATCCATCCATCCAACCTCCTCCTTCTACTCCTCCCTCCTTCGCACGGCTCGGCTGCCCACCTCTTTGCTCCTGCACTTCCCTGATTACCGCAACTCGCCTGGGCATCGTTCCTGGATGGGCCAATGGGAATACGCGAAGCGTCTAGAATATGATAGGCGCCACATGGTTACTGGAAGATCGCAATTCGCGCTGCCCCTCGGGAGCTCCCCAAACAAAACAAACATTGAGCCACAACCGCAATAAGACCAATCAATGATGGCTTCCGCACCCTAGCCGTTATTTTTGGACGCTCCAACGACCAACGACACGCACCGCCCAGGTCCAGGGGAGGGTGTACGGGGGGGTAAACCCCTCCCCGAAGGGGAAGAGAGAGTGGTGGAAGAGGAAACGCTCTTCACCATCTGCGCCCCAGAGGGCTGGTAAGATTATTGTTTCCCCGAGGCCTCCACTCCAATCGCCCGAGTCCCGACCCGTGCCCAGCTTGCTCACGCTGGGCTAACAAGGCGTTCCACGGCGTAAGCCAGCCGAGAAGACGGTGTGGATGATGATGATGATGATGACGATGATGCTGCTGCTGCTGATGATGATGATGCTGATGCTGATGCTGATGCTGATGCTGATGATGGTGATGGTGATGGTGATGATGATGGTGCTGCAGATGATGCTGCTGATGATGAGTATGATGATGATGATGATGATGATGATGATGATGATGGTGATGCTGATGGTGGTGGTAATGAGGAGGAGGAGGAGGAGGAGGAGGAGGAGGAGGAGGGATGATGGAGTGGTGATAGCAGGAAGGGAATGGATAGATGATCTGAGATGATGTTGGTACATTGGTTGAACTCAGATGCGACGATGCACCGTTGCAATGTTTGTACCAAGCCTAACGTTTCAGCCATGCCACCAGATAGAAGCCGCAGTTCCCGCTGCGCTTGGCACACCCATGGCAATACTTCAGAGACCAGGACAGCAGGCGCTGAACTGATGCGGCTTGTGATGAGCATGTACGGCGCTGCACGTATCAGTGCGATCCATTTTTGTCGAATCTGCCAGTTGGCCCATGAGGCGAACGTGCCTGGAGCTGATTGGAAGAGATATGGCAAGCCTGAAGGCCTGCAAACTGGGAAGTACCAGCATCATCTTGACCAATCGTTGCCTCAACCCGATCACTTGTACTATGTCAGTGTGCCCCTGAACCCCAACAGGTCTAGTCATCGACTTGCGAAATCCATCCCCATTGCGTTGGGATATGAATTGCTGCTTGAGGAAATGAAGCACTCGCCCGACACGATGCGCATCCTGAAGATGGATCCTCAGATGCGGCCAGAATCTGTGATGAATTTGCCAGTATATCAGAATCACAAGTGTGTCAAGGAGGCGTCGGAGCTAGGGCGATTGCCTCCGTTGCCCTTGGCGCTATACGTTGATGGAGTATCCTACCAGCAGCAAGCTGCCGGTAGGAGCGACAGCGTCACGGGGTGGTGGATCGAGAACATGATCACACGAAAGAGGCACTTGATCGCTGTTCTACGGAAGAGCGACGAGTGCCAGTGCGGCTGTCGTGGCTGGTGCTCGATTTACCCATTGCTGAAAGGAATATCGTGGCAGCTCGGCGCGATGGCTGTGGGCAGACGGCCCGATCGCATGCACAATAACATGGCGTGGCCAGACGGACAGGCGCCGCCCGAACCAGAGCTGGGATTCACTGCGTGCGTGCTATACATCAAGGGCGATTGGTGTGAGCACGCGCGCACCTTAGGATTGGCATCGCGGGCGCAGGGGCACAATCCGTGCCAATACTGTGAGCTCGGGAAATCAGAGCTGCATTCGTGTGCCCATCAACTTGGCCCAGACTGTCCATGGCCGCTCAGAGACGACGGCAACTACGAACGGATTGTGGCAGCATGCGAGGTGCAAGTTCTTCTCGCATCGAGGGATCACGTCGATGCAATTCTGAGCGCGCTCAGGTGGCTGAAACCATCGGGCGCAAAACAAGCAAAGGCCATCAGAACACGTGGGATCATACGGGATATAGTTGTCAATGGGGTGCAGTTGCGAGATCAGGATCGGTTGGAGCCGTCGGACGACTTGGATGATATTGCTCAGCTGCATCGCATCAGACTACCAGCAACCATCATTTTTTGGCGCGCTCGGCAGACCAGCGGCGGCACTTTGATGGACGCTGCCCAGCATCGGTGTCCACTTTTCTCTCCGTCGCTGGGCACGACGCCGACGCAGACGTTGGCAGTCGACTCAATGCACAGCCTTTACTTAGGAGTCATTCAAAGGATGGTCTCGGCATGTTTGTGGCGCATTATGTTGCATAACAGTTGGCAGTTTCAAGGTACCCAGGCTGGCAAGATAGAGATGGCATGTCGGCAAATACAAACCGATCTTCCACAGTGGCAGCGGGATCCAAGAAATAACATAGCCCACAACCTCAGGCTCAGGAACCTTACCCTCAAGATGCTAGGCAAGCAACGCGGTTTCAGCCATCAGGACCTCAGGGACAAACATTTCTATCACGTTGAATCCTGGTCAGATCTGCGCCTTCTGGGGAGACGCCAGAAAGCGCGGAGATGGGCGGGATGTTAAAAAGCAAACCATCCCCACCACTGGTTCCAAATTAGCTTGCCCGCCAGAACCCGCATCATGGAGGTGGAGGCGTCAAGACCAAAGCGGTGGAGACACGCTTGCTGCTTGACTTTGTTATGCACGAGCTTCGCCAAACAGGTGGTGCCCAACTCTATGGGGCGCCTCTGCTACAAGCAGGCGTGGCTCTACAGCAGATCATGAAGCTGATCTCAGAGAACCCTATCAAAATGAGTGCTGGCGTGCGCCTGAAACTATTGGAGCACATGAACATGCACATCCGGTGCTGCACTGCCACAGGCATCGACCTGACCCCGAAGCATCACTTGTGCTGCCACCTCTTCGACAGGACACCGTTTGTTTTTCAAGGGTCCATAACTAACTTGATTATGATAAATGTGATCGAATAGATGCGACAATGACGATGCATGGTGGAAGGATGGACGGGCGCAGATGGGAGGAGGGGGAGGGGGTGGTCGAGGCGAGCGAAATGAATGACGAACAGAGGAGGAGAAGGAATAACAAGAGGGAGGCGACGACGACTTGAGAGTCGGCAATTCGACTAGGAAGGCTGGTATCATCCTCAACCTCCCGCCTTCCTCAAACTGATTGCTTCTTGCCAACGAATCAGCGTCGTGCAACTCGCCTCACACAGCAATAACCTACTGTTTGGTGTCCGCGCTGGCTAACATGAGTAGTATTATGTGTTGTATGAGTGTTAGTGGTAGTCGTAGTAGAAGTAGTAATACTCATACTGGTAGTAGCATTACGGCTAGGAATAATGCTAATCGTAGTTATTATTTGTTCTAGCGTCAGTATGGTGCTAGTATATGATTATCATTATTGTCCTGCTTATGATTGTGTGTGTTGTTAACATGGTTGTTAGTCTGGGGTCAAGGTGTGAATAGACATGCGCCCTCAATTCCAATTATTCGCCCTGCATCTTATTTATGAGAAGGAATAAACGCCCCTATGTACGCCCTTCCCCGTCCTACATCATTCCCGCAACCTTCCACCCCATCCCCCCTCACTGAATAACTAACTATCTGCAGAGTATGCTTTCACGGGTCGCCGAAAGTATACACCACGTTCATAGACGAGGGTCTGAACTCACTCTTGCGTGACATGGCGCGCTTCGCTCACCGCAGCACATTTGAGTACAGGTGTTTCGCCCTTTTCGAGCTGGCCTGCAGGCCGGAGCTCTCTACATGGCTCGTGCGCAAGCCTTGGGAGGGGATGGTCGCTGGGCATTCCTAGTTTTTCTGTGCTTGTCGTCGGCGGCTGCTGCGCCGATGACATGTGAGAACGCTTTCCTCTGGGCCAGCTCATCTGCCGATAGGTTGACGGCACAGGGCGTACCGAACAGCGTGGAGAGCACCACAGACAGTGCCAGGATGCTGACATCATCGGTTGCATGCATTTTGAATGAGTTGCACGCCATTGAAAGGAGCGCAATCTTTCTGGAGATGTTTTCAGGGGCTAGCGGTACCACTCGCAAGATTATGAGCGAGGCTGGCGCAGGTGCGTTTTCCGTGGAAAAGAACGACCACTGGTTTCAAGACGCAACCCTGCTCATCGGGATGCTTTACAGTCTCTGGGTTGCATCGTCTATAGCTGTTGGGGGCACAATTCACTTCAGTAACCAATGCTCAACATGGATACGAATGAGTTCGGGACATACTCGTCGCACTACATCGGACCCGACAGGCGACGAGTCCAGGCCCGACGTCGTGCACGCCAACCACTGCGCACTGCTAACGTGGGGACGGGTGGGGTCTGTGTTGCACGGGCAGGGTGATACTCGAAGTTGACAGCACAATGTCTATCATGCAAGGCACTGGGTGAGAGACCGCACATACATATTTCCACGGCAGATGCGCATACAGAAGCAGCACTAACGCACGAGAAGTAGGACACGGGGAACAACTATATAATGACTCCGATGACGATAGCATCGACGGCGACACACCTGGCAACACAAACACGTCGAACACCTGTGCGTAGCAGACACCTGCGATTGTAGTCAACCCTGTGTAACTATAAGGGAAGATTATGCGTGTGCATGTTTAGGCACATTAACATAAATATCATGAAGTGCGTGTTTGAGGTCAATTCCAGCACTGGTCGCAAACAGTCAGTCAACACACACACACACAGAGCCAGCACTAAACAACATTGTGCAACAACAGCAAGGTTTCAAATGTATGTCATGGCGTTGCTGTTGCTGCAACTGTTCCTTGAACAATGTTAGGATTATATCCCAATATTGATCGTCTAGTGCATCCATTCTCGGCTGCTCGTGCCTTCATGCGGTGTCTGTGTCTGGGCAGTGTCAAGTCGATGCATGCGCGCGTGAAGTGGAGGTCTTACATGATATTCTTTGCCCAGATGCGGGGGGTGTACATCATGGTGGAACAGCCTTTCAATTCAATCCTGTATTTGTATCGCCCTATGGCAGAATCCCTCAGAGTGGTCAAGGCACGCCGCATTGTAACATATCTGTCTGCGTTTGGGCATGGAACTATCAAACCCCTGGAATTGTGGACTGCGCTTCCAGAAGTTGATGACCTCATCAAGTCGCTTCGGGCAGGCATGGATCGCCTTGGCACTCAAAAGCAAAGTTTGTCACGCGTCACCCCTAAGTCTAAGGCTCGGAGCAAAAAGGATGCTGGTCACAGTGCCAAGAAGGGCTGGAGCGCCAAAGGGTGGGTAACTGGAGACACGAAGAAGTTGAAAGAATCGCAGGAATATCCTCCAGATTTTGTGGCTGCGCTGTCCTCTGCAGTGTTGCGAGCATCGCGTGTATTTTCTCCGTCTGCTCCTGCGAGTGAGTTGGCCTGACGTGCTGCGAGGGCTGCGCGTCAGGAGCAGGCATTGTTTCACATGTGTCTCGGCACCGCCAGCCACGCTCAGCTATGAACACGTTAATTTTTCAGTCAGCCTCGACGTTCCAGCTGCGCACGGGGCACTGACGGCGCAGTAATGAGGTCAAAACAACACAGGTCAATTCTAGAGAGACTTAGGCCCGCGTGCACGTTGATGCCGAACGGGCGTTGGTTTCAAATGACCGTGGGTTTGATGCTGTGGGAACTCGCGCCAAGCTGTGTGAGACGTGATTCCGCATGTGCAGTCCTCCCCCACATTTTAGATGTGAGTCTCCCCTACTCGCGCAGTTCCTCCGGAGGCCCAGCCAGGCAATTTCAGCATTTTTACAAGGGCGTTTCAGGGCCCTGAGGGCGCCCGCTGGAGAGAGGGAGCGCCTGGGAAATCCAATGGCATTCCAATGGTGGCCTCAGGCGTAACTACGACACGTTGGCAATCCAATGCAAATCCAATGCAACGCCAAAGCAAATCAAATGGAAATCCAATGGGAATCCAATGCAAATCCAATGCAAATCCAATGGAAATCCAATGCAAATCCAATGCAAATCCAATGCCAATCCAATGCAAATCCAATGCCAATCCAATGCAAATCCAATGATGATCCAATGCAAACTCAATGCAAATCCAACGCAAATCCAACGCAAATCCAATGCAAATCCAATGCAAATCCAATGCAAATCCAATGCCAATCCAATGCAACTCCAATGCAACTCCAATGCAACTCCAATGCGAATCCAATGCAAATCCAATGCAAATCCAACGCAAATCCAATGCACATCCAATGCAAATCCAATGCAAATCCAATGCAAATCCAATGCACCTCGAACACACCTCCAATGCAAATACAATGCACGTCAAAAACACGTTCAATGCACATCCAATGCCAATCCAACGCACATACAATGCACGTCCGGTTGGTGACCAGCGTCGGCTGGCGCGGATGCGCCGAGGAGCTGCCCGCGCCGCGCACGCTCGTTGGTTGTCTTTCCCTCAGCTTATGTTCCTTAGCCACCTGGCCCGAACGGTAACCATGCAATACCTAATCTTCACGCCAGCACCGTTAGCAGCACGCGCTAAAACTAGCACCATAAACATATAACCATACCACCCTGACCATAAGCAAGAACACTGCACTGTAGCATCCTTAACAAAACACCCCAACAGTCCCGTACTAACCCTAGCGCCTTAACTTTAACAGTAACCTAAAACTCTAATACTCCCCATACAATCCTAATCCTGCAGCAACGCTCATCCAAACGTGGTAACCTTAATCCGAATTGCTCCTCCCCCTCTTCCTCCTCCTCATCCTCCTCTTCCTCCTCTTCCTCCTCGTCCTCCCCCCATCCTCCGTTGGACTGCCTTGCCCACACGGGCCATGTCTCTCGAACGATATAGGAGGATGATCCCTGCCCCTCTCCGCCCCGATCTCGCATGGGGCTATGGCCGCCACCCTCACGACGCGACCGCGGCGCCGCCACTGGCCCCTCTGCGCTTGAGCTGCGCAGAGGTGGCCACTGGCGGAGGAAGGAGAAGGAGGAGGAAGAGGTGGAGGGGGAGGTGGAGGAAGAGGGGGAGGAGGAGGAGGGAGGAGAAGGAGGAGGAAAAGGAGGTGGAGAAGGAGGAGAAGGAGGATCACTGGCGCTCTCTGGAAGGTGACGGCGCGGAGGGGGCGAGAGGGGACGGGGGAGGGCAGGAGGAGGGGGTGGGTGAGGAAGAGGAGGGAGATGAAGATGATGAGGAGGACGAGGAAAGATGACGAGGAAGAGGACGACGAGCATGAAAAATATGAGGGCGAGAAGGAGGAATAATAAGAGGAGGAGGATAAGCATGATGAGGATCAGGAGAAGGAGGAGCAGGAGGAGGACGAGGAGAACGAGGAGGAGGAGGATGAATACGAACGGGCCCGAGGGTCCTCGCGGACCCTACCCTGACCAGGAAGTTGCACGCGGCCCCCCTTTTATGTTGTTGCTTTCCTTTGTGGCGGGAGCCCTCCATCCAGCAACAGTTTGTCTTGCAACTCGTGGTCATGTTGGTTTTGCTTTCGAAAAGGGCCTTTTGAGAGGCCTGGACAGCGGTCCGCAAACCAGTAACTCCAGTAGCTCCACCTCCTCCTCCTCCTCCTCCTCCTCCTCCTCTTCCTCCTCCTCCTCCTCCTCCTCCTCCTCCTCCCCCTCCGCCCTCCTGCCCCCTCGACACAGCTCGCCCCAGGGGTGGCGGGATCTTACGAGTGCCCCTTTTGCACTTGGATGATAGGCAGGGCCACCACTGCTCTGAGTGATATATCCTAGGTTTCAGAGGCCCCTCATTGAACAAGTGCCATCCAGCCCTGGAGCCTTTTTGCTCGTAAGAGCTCGAGTTCATGATAAGGTAATCGTGCGAGGGGGCTGGTCGACGGGGCGGCCTTGACAGCCCTCGGGGGATGGGGGAGGGGCGGGCGAGAGGGAGGAGGAGGAGGAGGAGGAGGACGAGGAGGAAAAGGATGAAGAAGAGGAGGACGAGAAAGATGAGGACGAGGAGGAACAGGAGGAGCAAGGAGATGAGAGAGAGAGGACGGAGAGGGCGCGCATGAGGAAGAACAGGGTCGAACTCTCGGCCCGTCTCTTGCGTGCCGCGGCCCCCCGTGCTGGCCACGCGCCCTCCCGTGGCGGCTTGCCCCTCTCCCCTTCTCCAGCTGCCGCCAGGAGCACAATTCGAAAGGATCCATCTAAGAATGGGGAGGCGGAGGGGGGGGGGGGACGAGGAGGAGGAAAACGAGAAAGACGAGGATGAGGAGCATAGGAGTAGGATGAATAGGAGGACGAAAAGGAGGAGGAGGAGGAGGAGGAGGAGGAGGAGGAGGAGGGGGAGGAGGAGGAGGAGGAGGAGGAGGAGGATGAGGAGGAGGAGGAGGAAGAGGAGGGGGAGGAGGAGGAGGAAGGGGAGGAGAAGGAGGAGAGGAAACACGAAACCAGGGTAAGTACGAATGCGGGTTGGAAGAGGACAAAATGCAATAATATGTGTTTGAGTGGGTCTTTTACTGTATAAGCTAACTGTCGGCGCCAAGCGCATTGCGAACTAACTTGTAGATTGATTGTTCACTGCCACGTCCTTCGTATATGTTATTTCCTCGTGCGTTCCACGTCTACGTCTTCTTTTGCATCCACGGCCAAAACGATTCTGGCCGTAGATGCCCAACAAAAACATGTTGCCAAAATCTGGCCGTAGAGGACCTCAGGGCGCCCGAGCCGGCGCCCGGGCGCCGGAAAATCGAGTTTCGAGGCGGCGCCGAAAAAAGGCCATTCTAATACACATTTTTCTTTCGAAAATGCTGAATTTCTGCTTCCGGCGCCCGGGAAGCCGTCCGGGCCGATTCCGGAGCTCGGGCCGGCACCCGGCCCGGGCCGGCACCCGGCCCGGCTCCCGGGCCGGACGCCCGGGCAGTTCCGATCGCGCCGAAAAGAGGCCATTCCAATACACATTCTTCTTTCGAAAGTGCTGAATTTCTGCTTGCGGCGCCCGGGAAGCCGTCCTGGGCCGATTCTGGAGCGGCTTTGGGCCGGACGCCCGAGCCGGCGCCCGTACGTGGTGCTTCTCTGCTTCTGGCGCCTGCGCAGCTTCCCGAGCCGCTTCTGGAATCATATCTGGGCCGGTCCAGCGATAGGTTTCCTGGATGTGCTGAACCATCCAACTTTTTGAGACTTTTGCGTCTCAAGGATAGGGAGAGAAGACATCACAGGAGGATCAAAAAGCAACGTCGCTATGAACGCTTGGCTGCCACAAGCCAGTTCTACTTACTTGGACTACTACTACCGTTGCCACTACTACTAGTGCTACAGCCGCAACAACAATATCATCAACTGCTGCTACTACAACTACTCATCCTTCCTCCCCCTCCTCCCCCTCCCTTCTCCTCCTCCCCCTCCCTATCTCTCTCATCTCCCCCTCCTCTTCCTCTTCCTCTCCCTCTGAGATGCGGGGCATGCGCAAGGCGATTGCGAAGGCGATATGCCGTCCGAGTTATGGATGTTGAAGTTCCTCGGAAGAGGTGGTGGCCAAACCTTCTTGGGCGGGATATCTGGGTGAGGGAATATCGGATCCCGCATGCCAGAAAAATCCCCCATGATGGGGTGTGTTATCCAGATGGATGCATGTGTCATGTGGAAGCATGGCGCATGAGGGTAAAATGATTGTTGTTGTTGTTGTTGTTGTTGTTGTTGTTGTTGTTGTTGTTGTTGTTGTTGTTTTGGTGGTGGTTGTGGTTGTGGTGGTGGTGGCTGCTGTTGCTGCTGCTGAACTCTCATTTCTGAAGGAGTATCGATGACCCCCCTCACCGGTGCATATTGTTTTCCCCAATCAAAGTGTGCCCCTCGACGCTCGCACCCTGTTTTTTGACAGGGGAAGTCTTGGTGCTCAAACTGGGCCCCTGGCCCCTTGGATTACAACAGCGGCTCCCGCCTGAGACTTCCTCCAAATTTACTCAGGACCCCCGCTCCTGAGACTTCCTCACAATTTACTCAGGATCGGTGCTCGCGCCTGTGATTTCCTTGCAATTTAATCAGGACCCCCGCTCCCATCTGAGACTTACTCATCACAATTTACGCAGGAACGGCGCTCCCGCAGGAGATTCCCTCGCAATTAAATCCAGATTTTTCGCAATTTAATCAAGACCCCCGCTCCCGCCAGAGAACCCTTCACATTTTGTTCAGGAGTTACGCTCTCGCCTGTGACTTCCAGGCAATTGATTCAGAAATCGCGCTTTCGACGCTCAGGAAACACGCTGAGCCAAGGACGCCGTTACAATTTACATAGTATTCGCGCTCTCGCCATACTCAGGCATCCCGCTTGAATGTCCCACCCGCCCGACCCGCCCGTCAGGGGATCGCCCGCCTGTCGTGGGTTTCCGCCCGAGACTTCCTTCAGGAACGGTGTTTTCGCCTATGACTTCCTCGAACGTTCACGCTCTTACCTTCCTGCTCCTCCTCCCTCTCCCTCCTCCCTCCTCCCTCTTTTCCTCCCTTCTCTCTCCCTCCTCTCTTCCCTCATCCTTATGCCTCTCTGTCCTATCCCATCTCCCTCCTCTCCCTCCTCCCTTCTCCCTCTTCTCTTCTGCCACCTCCCTCCCTCTTTCTTTCTCTTTGTCTCTCCCCTCTTTCTCTCATGTTCTGCCTTCTTTTTTTTGTTTGTTTCTCTCTCTCTCTCTCTCTTTCTCTCTGTTTGTCTGCCTCTAATCAACCGCCCCCTTTTTCGTTCCTTCTCTCCTGGCGTCTTCCCTCTTCCTTCGTCCCTCCCCCTCCCTTCCTCCCTCTCTCCCTCGTTCTCCCCCTACTCCTTTTGCAGGGCTCACACCAATTCCAATGGCGGGCACATGTTGGTCCCCCCATCAGTGCATACTTTTTTTTCTCAATCGTAGTGTGCTCCTCGACGCTCGCACCCTGGTTTTGGACAGGGGAAGTCGTGATGCTCAAATTGTGCCCTTGGCCCCCGGGGTGCAACAACAACGGATCCCGCCTGAGACTTCGTCGCAATTTAGCCAGGACCCCCGCTCCCGCCCGAGACTCCCTCGCATTTGATTCAGGAATCGCGCTCTCGCGCTCTCGCTGGAGACGTGCTTGCAATTTTCGGACGAATCGCGCCCTTGCGTTGGATTTTTTTGCAATTTACTCCAGCGCCGCGCTCCCGGCAACCAGGCACCCAGGAGTCGCGCTCACGATTAGGATTCCCTCACAGATTACCTAGGAATCGGGATCTCGCTGCCCTTCGTAGCCCCGTTGCAGCCCTTCGTGGCCCCCTCGCTTTGTTTCGTGGCCCCGTTGCAGCCCTTCGTGGCCCCTTCGCGTTGTTTCGTGGCCCCGTTGCAGCCCTTCGTGGCCTCCTCGCTTTGTTTCGTGGCCCCGTTGCAGCCCTTCGTGGCCCCCTCGCTTTGTTTCGTGGCCCCGTTGCAGCTCTTCGTGGCCGCTTCGCTTTGTTTCGTTGCTCCGTTGCAGCCCTTTGTGGCCCCGTTGCAGCCCTTCGTGGCCCCCTCGCTTTGTTTCGTGGCCCCGTTGCACCCCTTCGTGGCCTCCTCGCGTTGTTTCGTGGCCCCGTTGCAGCCCTTCGTGGCCCTCTCGCTCCCCTCCGTGGCACCGTTGCATCTGTTCGTGGCCCCCTCGCTGCCCTTCGTGGCCCCATATATGTCTGCCCTTCGTGGCCCCCGCTCGTTCGCGCCCGTTGTGGCCCCATGTGCATGCCCTTCGTGGCCCCGCTGTCGCCATTCGTGGCCCTCTCACTGCCCTTCGTGGCCCCGTTGCTGCCTTCAGTGGCCCCGTCCTTGCCCTCTGCGGCCCAACATACGTATGCCCTTCGTGGACCCCGCTCGTTCGCGCCCGTTGTGGCCCCCTATGCATGCCCTTCGTGGCCCCGCTGTCGCCGTTTGTGGCCCCCTCACTGTCCTACGTGGCCCAGTTGCTACCCTCAGTGGCCCCATCGTTGCCTTCTGTGGCCCCGCATTATCTGCCCTTCGTGGCCCCCGCTCGTTCGCGCCCTTCGTGGCCCCATACGCATTCTCTTCGTGTCCCCGCTCTCGCCCTTCGTGGCCTACTTCATGTCCTTCGTGGCCCTGCTGTCGTTCTCTCTCGCTCTCGCTTTCGCTTGTCGTCGTCGTCGCCGTCACCGTCGTCGTCGTCGTCGTCGTCGTCGTCGTCGTCGTCGCCGCCGTCGTCGACGTCGTCGTCGTCGTCGTCGAGGTCGGTCCCCTGTCCGTCCCTCTTGGGGTCGGGTCGACTGTCCGCGGCCGCCCCGCCGATCAGCGCTGCCAGTGGCCAGGCCGACGGTCCGCGGCCGCCCCGCCGCTTGTCGGGGCCTGGCCTACAGGGGAAAAAGGTCTACCTCCCAAAAAGGGTTCGATCGAAGACGCAGAGGGCGGGTATCGAGGGTTTGGGAAATAAAGGTTATTGGACACTCGAGCAGATCAGGGCGAATAGTCTTAAACTAAGTGTTGTTGTTGCTGTTGCTGCTGCTGCTGTTGGTGTGGTTGTGGTTGTGGTTGTGGTTGTGGTTGTGGTTGTGGTTGCTGCTGCTGCTGCTGCTGCTGTTGCTGCTGTTGTTGTTGTTGTTGTTGTTGTTGTTGGTGTTGTTGTTATGATTGTTGTTGTTGTTGTTGTTGTTGTTGCTGCTGCTGCTGCTGCTGTTGTTGTTGTTGTTGTTGTTGTTGTTGTTGTTGTTGTTGTTGTTGAATTTTCACTTCCGAAGAATAATTATTGTTGATATCCCCCACCGGTGCATACTGTTTTTTCTTAATCAAAGTGTGCCCTTCGACGCTCGCACCCTGTTTTTTGACAGGGAAAGTCGTGATGCTCAAACTGGGCCCCTGGCCCCTGGGTTACAACAACAACGGTTCCCGCTGCAGACTTCCTTACAATTTAGCCAGGACCCCCGCTCCCGCCCGAGACTTCCTCGCATTTTATAAAGGAATCGCGCTCTCGCATGGGACTTCCTTAAAATGTATGCAGGAATCGCTCTCCTGGCGCTCTGGAGTCGCGCTCTCGCTGGAGACTTGCTTGCAACTTACTGGAGAATGGCCCTGCTTTGGAATTTCCGGCAATTTGCCCAAGCGCCGCGTTCCCGACACCCATGCACCCAGGAGTCGCGCCCGTTGTGGCCCCATGTGCATGCCCTTCGTGGCCCCGCTGTCGCCATTTGTGTCCCCCTCACTGTCCTACGTGGCCCAGTTGCTACCCTCAGTGGCCCCATAGTTGCCTTCTGTGGCCCCGCATTATCTGCACTTCGTGATACGCATTCTCTTCGTGTCCCCGCTGTCGCCCTTCGTGGCCTAAAAGTCGTCGTCGTCGTCGTCGTCGTCGTGGTCGGTCCCCTGTCCGTCCCTCTTGGGGTCGGGTCGACGGTCCGGCCGCCCCGCCGATCAGCGCTGCCGCTGGCCAGGCCGACGGTCCGCGGCCGCCCCGCCGCTTGCCGGGGCCCGGCCTGCAGGGAAGAAAGGTCTACCCCCCAAAAGGGGTTCGATCGAAGACGAAGAGGGCGGGTATCGAGGGTTTGGGAAATACGCGTTATTGGACACTCGAGCATATAAGGGCGAACGGTCTTAAAATCATTGTTGTTGTTGCTCTTGTTGGTGTGGTTGTTGTTGTTGTTGTTGTTGTGGTTGTGGTTGTGGTTGTGGTTGTTGTTGTTGTTGCTGCTGCTGCTGTTGTTGTTGTTGTTGTTGTTGTTGTTGTTGTTGTTGTTGTTGTTGTTTGTCGTTCGTGTTGTTGTTGGTGCTGGTGATGATGATGATGATGATGATGATGATGATTATGATTATGATGATGATGATGATTCCGACGATGATTATGAGGAGGAGGAGGACGATCGAGATTCGCCGATCAAGGGTCCAGGCTTTTGGACGGTGGAGGCCCTTTCCAAAGGCCTCCAGCACCTCTGGAGGCGTCCGTGGATTTCGGGAGACTCCCCGAGATGGGAGACGCTCGCAGAAGAGGGATCGTTGATGATGATGATGATGATGATGATGATGATTATGATTATGATGATGATGATGATTCCGACGATGATTATGAGGAGGAGGAGGACGATCGAGATTCGCCGATCAAGGGTCCAGGCTTTTGGACGGTGGAGGCCCTTTCCAAAGGCCTCCAGCACCTCTGGAGGCGTCCGTGGATTTCGGGAGACTCCCCGAGATCTCGGGAGACGCTCGCAGAAGAGGGATCGGGACGAGGAGGAGGGGAGCAGGAAGCGCACCACCACCACCACCACCACCACCACCACCACCACCACCACCACCACCACCACCACCACCACCACCACCACCACCACCACGATTTAGGATGGGCTGGCGCGCGGGACGCGGGTGAACACGAGGGCCCGCGAGAGCGCCCGAAACGAAATGCACTAGGGACGTCCAGAGTGGCCTCTAGGGCGTGACCAGTTGCGTCAGGAGGTCGCCGCGGGGAGGCCTCCTGACGCTCGGTTTGGGGCCTATTTGGAGCCGTTGAGCTATCGTGGAATCCGCTATTATAGCTGGGCGTGCGCTCGGATTCGTGAAAACCACACTCGCAAAATATTATAGTTCATAACTTTCGTAGTACCTGTTTACGTATTCCGACACCCTAAAACCAGTTGTTGCATACGCTTGATTTGCAGTTTATCATTTTTCAGGATCACCGCCGTCACGAATGTGACATCAGAAACACACTGGTTATTAAAATTCGGGGCGTGTGTTCTTGGGATGTTGGGTCTGTGTATGCATATGCCCATCATTTCTCACCCTCATCGTACCTTATTTCCTGGGCCCCATTTCTGCGTTTTTGCGGTGATCCCCCGACCCCCCGACCCTCCCTCCCCTTCTCCCCTCCCTCCCCTCCATCACGGTTTACTCTCCCTCTCCCCTCCCTTTCCCTCCCCTCCCTCCCCCTCCCTCCCCTCGCTCTCCCTTTTCCTCTCCCTCCTTACCTCTCCCCTCCCTCCCCTCCCTCCCCTCCCTCCCTCTCCCTCTCCTTCTCCCGTGCGTGCTTTTACATCTCCCCCGTTCGATGCCTCCAGCCATTTTGGCTATGGCGGGGCCCCTCGTTTTCTCCCGCCTCCTCCCCTCGCTCGCCGCCTCCTCCGTCCTCAATGGCTACGGGGACCCCGCCGTGCCGCGGCGGGCGCTGGCCGCGGTGGCGGCGGCGCTCGGCGCGGACGAGCAGGCCCGCGCCTGCTATCTCCCGCCCGCACCTTCCTCCTCGCTTCGTCATGTCTCCGCCACCCCCCCTCTCCGATCTGTCTGTCGTCCTCCTATCCTCCTGTCGGGGATCCCAAGCCCGCCGCAGGCGCCTTTTTTCCCACCACCGACACATTGGAATCACACGCCCACCGCAGGCGCCGATTTCTGTTTCCACCAAAAGCAAATGGGGGGAGTACAAGCCCGCCGCAGGCGCCGATTTTATCACCGAAAATCAATGGGGATCCCAACCCCGCCACAGGCACATGTTTTTTCGTTTCAAAACGCATGGGGATCCCGAGCCCGCCGCCGGCGCCATCACCGTCCGTAGCCATTTGTGGCTCAAGATCCGAGCTGGCATCATGCCGCGCGCTCCTGCGCGCGTCGCGGGGTCGTGCTTGAGGACCAGCAGCGCGTCGCTGGCCGTGACCTCGCCGGCCCGCGCGACGCCGCCGTCGGCCACCACGGCCACGCGTCCGGCGAGCTCGCCGAGCGGCAGCGGGATGGGCAGCCCGCCGCCGACGGCGACCTCGACCTCGACTGCGAGGGCGACGTCGTCGGCCACCGCCAGCTCGGCCAGCCCGGCGGCCACGCGCCCGGGCACATCGAGCAGCGCGACGGGATCGACGAGTGGCCGCGGGGGCAGCCACCCGTCGCTGACCTCGGCCTCGGTGCCAAATTCGATGTGAAGCGGCCGCCGCCGTGGGCGCGGCGCGGCGCAGTCGTCACGGCGCGGCGGCGTGGGCCGCCGCCGACGCCACCTGCGCACTCGTTCCACGATATCACGTGCCCCGCACTTGCCGCCGCCCGTGCACTGTCGCCACATTTCGTGACCTCCTGTGCGTCCAGCGGAAGCGCGACGGGCATCACCGCCTGCACCTTATAATTTTATCATTCGTCGGGGGGGGGGTCATTGTCGTCGTCGTCGCCGTCACATATCACGGCAGTGGCAGCAGCGAATGCCATATTCACTGCTGCCACTGCCGCGCCGCGATCGTCTTCAGACGACCCACGATTCCCACGATGCCTCCAAGACTCCCCGAGAGGCTTCCAAGTTGCCTCCCATCGTTTTTTTTTTTTTTGTTTCAAGATGTTATGTCTTCTCACCTTTTCAGGGGCCCCCAAGTGGGCCCCGCGACGCAATGCGACGCGCCCGACCGCCCGTCCGGGTGGCGGATTTGGTCCAGCTCGCGATCGGCACCGCCGCGCGCCGTGCGCGTGTCGCGGGTCGCGGGCACTCCGCGCGCGTGCTTGGGTGATGCTCGTGCGCCATTTGATCGCATCTGCTCATCATCGATCTCGGGGACATCTGGGTGGGAGGATTCCTTATCCGATGAGGGGTGACAGCGATACTTACATCCACTACTGGAGCTCCGCTGGCTTCCAGACTCTGGATTCCTTATCCACTGGGTCGGTTTCCTTATCCAATGTCTACCGTGACCGCGCGGTGTCAGGGCCTCCCGCGGCACGAACGGCCCCGCACCCACGGATGATGATGCGGGCGAGGCGTGAGGATGGCGTGAGGAGGGACAGGGCCATCTTCATCATCATCTTCACACTCACCAGCGCAATCATCACGCTCATCATCATCATCATCATCATCACCATCACCATCATCACCATCATAGCCGCCTTGTCTCAAGCATGGAGCCTCTTCCGTGGGCCGCCATCCTCGCGCCGCCGCGGACGCCCGCTGAGTTCGGGGCGGCGCAGCGACGGATCCGCACGCCGGCTGCTCGCGCGGCGGCACGGCGTCTCGCCGAGCTCCTGGACTTCGCGGAGGCGGCCGACGCCAAGCCCGACGCCAAGCTCGACGCCAGGCTCGACGACGCCAAGCCCGACGTCAAGCCCATCGCCGAGCCCGAGCCCGACGTCACGCTCCTCGCCAAGCCCGACGCCAAGCCCGACGTCACGCTCCGTGCCAAGCCCGTCGCCGCGTCGGGCGTGGCCGCCACGCCCGACGCCACGTCCGACGTCGAGACCGTCGCCACGCCCGCCGCCAAGAGGCCCCGCGCCAACGACGCCGCGCCCGACGCCGACACGGCCATGCCGCCCGACGCCGAGCCCAACGCCGAGCCCAACGCCGAGCGCATGCCCTTCTACAAGTCGGTGCTGAGCGAGGTGCGCGCGCGCCGGCTGGCTGATCGTGGGCGAGAGTCGTCGCCAGATCCGTATTGGTTTTAATTTACATCCTGTGCATCGCGTGCTGCGTGGGAGCGCGTCGGCGGGCCGCTCCTGCCGTTCCTTAGGCCAACGTCGTTTGGGCCTCGGTCCGCATTTGTGCTGTGAAAAAACACATATCCATTATACTCAACCCGCGGAGTAAGGCTGCGCACTTTTGTCCGAGATTACCCTTGAATCCTTGCCCCTTCGGCCCATCCCTTGCATCTTTCGCTGGCAGATCCGCTCGAAAACAACGTCGGACTGTGCATCCTTATCGGTTTACTCCGCGGGTTGACTGTGCCACATCACCCCGTCCCTCCCGTCCGTCCTTGCTGGTCGCATCCTGCTAGTGTGCCGTGCGTCACGTGTGTGCGTGCGTGCGTGATCCCCCCCCCCCCCCCGAGCCCCGACCTTCCACTCCCTTGCATCCTTGCATCCTCCCGTGACGGCTGGCCGCCATCCCTCATCGTCGACTTCCACGGGCCTTGCGGCCTTGCATCCTAGCTTCATCGTGCTGCGCGCTGTGTCATGGAGTGCGCGGGAGATGATGGGGATGATGGGATGACGGGCGGCGGGCGCGATGGAGGGGCATCACATGCGAATAGAGATGGTCGGATGGATTATGGGTGGCAGGGTGGGATGGCCAGCTTCCTCTTCCTCCCCCGATCCTCGCTCCTTGCTTCTCTCACCCCTCACCTAGCTCTTCGTGCCCCTCCCCTCCGCCCGCTAGGGCCGCCGGCGCGTCGCCCGGCGCTGCGCGGACCCTGCGGCGGGCGCGGCTGGTGGCGCGGGCCGCGCTGGTCAGCTCGGCCTGGCGGCGGGCTCGGCAGCGTCGCGTCGTCGTCGCTGCCGCCGTCGCCGTCGCGCCGTCACCGTCGCCGTCGTCGACCGCCGCTCCGATTGTCGCCCGTCGGCCGTCGTCGGCGGGGTCGACGCGCCGCTGCGTCGGCCGACGCCGCGCCGCCCGTCGTCCGCCGTCTGGCCCTCCCTCCCTCTCCGCCTCTCCACGCCGTCCATCTCTCTCTCTCTCTCTCTCTCTCTCTCTCTATCTCTGTCTCTGTCTCTCTCTCTCTCTCTCCCTCTCTCTCTACGCGGCCACCCTCGTATCCCCGCCCTGCTCCCCTCCACCTCCACCCCTCCCGCTTCACCTGCCCTCTCCCTCCCTCCACTCTCTCTCCGCGTCCCCCGCCCCTTCCCCATCATTCCCCCCCGCCGTCCTCCCGATCCGACCTCCGTCCACCCCATTTGTCGATTCAGATTCACCCCGCCCCCCTCTCCGATCCCGTCGTCGTGTCATCGTGCGGGGCCGTGTCGGGCTGCGGCTTCCGATCGGCCCGATCGGCTTGGCCGAGGCCCCCGCGTTCGTCGACCCGCACACGGCCGACCACTTCACGATCGCCGTCGTCGACGACGTGTTGGTCTAGCCCGCTGCCCGCCCTTCCCCCCGCTACCCCGTCCCGCATCCCTGCCCAGCCTCTCACCGTGCCTCGCGCCCCCTGCCGTCCCTCATCACCTCCCGCCTCATCGTCCACCTCTCGCCTCGCCTTCCTACTCGCCTCCCTCCTCACTTCCCTCTTCCCTGCCACTCCTCACCTCATCCCTCTCGCCTTCGCCCCATCCACCCCCCCGGCCTCCCTCCGAATCCTCACCCCCGTCCACGTTCCGCCCCCGCCACACCCTCCCTCCTCCCTCACCCATCCCGCCTCCGCCTCCGCCCTCCCTACGCCGCTCGGTCACGCTGCGCATGCAGCCGCTCGGCCACGCGCTGCTGACCAGATTGGCCTTCGAGCTGAAGCTGCGCCTGATCAACGGCGCGCGCCCGTCGCCTGCTGGCAGCGTCGATGCGGCTGTGGTTGCCGTGTCCCAGCCGTCCAGGCCGTCCACGCCGCGGGAGTCCACGCCGTCCACGCCCGTGCCCCGCTCGTCGGCGTCGGTGGCATCATCGTCGGCCGTCGTGCCATACGGGACGTGCCGATCGGGCCCCATCGCCCCGCTCGCCGCGCGTCGCCGTGCCGCCAGGAACGAACATCGGCTCGCTCAGGCCCAGCGCGCGGTGAGGGCGTTGCGGGCGCGGCTCGTGCGCCAGCACGCCGTGATCAAGCGCCACGAGGCGCGCGTCGCCGTCCTCGAGGGTGGCGTCGGTGATCCGCTCGTCATCTCGAAGACTGGTTCGCAACAGTTGAGTTGGACCTCCACCATTGCGATGGGCGTGCGTCGGAACCTCTCCAACATGGCTGCCGCCGATTTTGGCGTCACGCTGTTGGACGTTTCGCGCCAGACCGTCTGCCGATCCGAGCGCCTCGTCGGCTCGTGCATCGTGGCGACCAGCCGCCAGTTCTTCAGTGAGTGGCGCCTCGCCCTCGGCACGTTCCTGGCACGATCGCCTGCGCCTCCAGCGCAGCACTCCATCATCAACGTCTACTCGTGGCGCAGCGACGCGACGAATTCAGGAGTGTGGCAGCGCCAGAAGGTGTGCGCACTCGAGGCCGAGGCCTACGTGATGCTGAACCCGCTCCCGCCAGATTCAACTCGCACCTGCCAGATGTGCGACGTGTTCAGCTACATCAAGCGGCTTTCGGACGTCCAGACCGTTACCGGCGGCTCTGGCGAGTGCACGTACCGCTTGATCGTGAAGCAGCTGAAGGCGCTCGGAGTCCCTGTGGGACGAGCACGGCACGTCCGCCGCCCACGACTCCTGTCTGCATTGGTACTTCACCACGTCCGACCAGGGGTCAGATCAGGTCAGGGCCCGTCGCATCATCGCCATCTTGACCGCGCCGATGCCCAACGTCATTTTCATGGGCCACAACTGCTGGGAGCACGTCGTCCACTTGATCATCGGCCAGGCGCTGAAGCTCGCAGATCAGTTCTTGAAGGAATGGGGCCGGTCGTGGCGGTACTACTCGACCGTCGCCATATGCGCCAACGTCTGGCGCGAGGCCGCGCGGCCCATCTACTTGTGGTGGATCACTGCGTGTGGCCCGATGGATGCCAAGGCCCGCGCGTCTACGCTGTGCCCCAAGGCCTGCTCAGCGCGATGGGGTGCAGTCGAAGCAGTCGAGGAACGGCTCAGTGCCGTCGCCGGCGCGTTGCACACCGCCTTCGCTGCCGTGTTGGCTGGGCGCGCCGCTGCCGAGGCCGCGCCTGTGGAGGACGCCCCCGGAGAAGCAGCTGCCGCCGCTGTTGCATTCGAGCCCGTGCTCGCTGCTGGCGTGGACGCGCGCCGCGCCGTCGGCGACCTCTCCACCGATAGCGCCAAGGCCTGGTCTGCGATGCTGGGCCGATGGCGCAGGCAGGCTGTGACCTCGACCGCCGACCCTCTTTTCTGGGGCATGGTCAAGTGCAGCTTGTGGAGCAGGTCCGTGACAACCCACGCGAGCTGCTTCTTGAAGGCTACTGGTCGGCAGCACATCGCCGAGCTCGCTTGCGGCAAGGCTGTCGCGGCAATCCAAACCATCATATCCATCATCATCATCATCATCATCACACATCCGTCATCATCATCGTCGAGTCATGCATCGTCGGTCGCCGTCGTCGCAGTCGCACGTCGGTCTGGTCTGGTCGGGCACTGGTCTGGTCGTCGCCGTCGCCGCCGCCCCCGTCGGCTGGCGGTGCCCCGGCCCCGTGCCGCGGCGCGTCTTCCCCCCCCGCAGGCTGGCAGCCTCTTCAGCGAGTGCGACGCCTTGCTCAGCGCGCACCCGTGGGAGGACCTGTTCAGGCGCATGCCCCAGGACAGCCCGTGGCGCCGCGCCATCCCCGTGCATCCTCCGATCCCCTCATCTCGCCCGCTCTCTTCTCTGTCCCTCCCTCCTCCCCCCTCCTCCAATCGCTCCTCCGCGGCTCCTCCCTCCTTCCACCCTCTCGACCTCGCCACCGCCTCGTCCTCGGTGCCGCCTTCGCCCTCCCCCCATCATCATCTGAAACGAGGGGCGGCGACCGGCGCTAGCATGCTCATCGCGCTAGCGCCGGCCGCCGCCCCCATTGAGATGTTGTTTTTTTTGGTGCACGGGTGCACGGGTTAGCCATTGCGCCATCCTGCGCCAGGACGACGAGAGCACCATGTTGAACTCATACGCCATTTCAAATATCATGGTCCACGCTGGCGGCTTCTTTCGACGACTATTGGAACCAGCAGTGACGTGGCCATATCGCATGTTCGGTTTGATCTACGGCGGCGACCGGCTGGCGGACGCCCCGCTGAGACGTCAGACGGCGGATGCCCTGCTCACCACTGACCCCGCCGATCTCGACATCGGGACTCGGAAGCTGTGCGACGTGTTCGCGCGCGACCTCCGCTCCATCCGGCAGAGGGGAGTGTGCCCGCCTAGGCTGTGGTATGCGCTGTCTGCCGCGTCTCGCGCGTGGCGGTCGGACACGCGCGAGAACGAATCCATCAACAAGACCATCTCCCTGATCAGCGAGCGCGCCCCGTCCGTCGGCCTCGACCTCCTCAGCGCCAGGTGCACCACCAAGCACGCCATCGGCGGGTTCGCTGGTACTGGTGATGCGCGTGGGCGTCGCGCTGGAGCTCGACAGGTCACAACCACTCCGAACCCCCTCCTTCCTTCTCCCCCCCCCCCCCCTCCTCCTGATCATATCATTCGCATCGCCATCAGTACATCGACATCGTCACCATCATCATCCTCATCATCATCATCCTCATCATCATCATGCATCCCCCATCATCCCCACCTTCCCCGTCCTGCATCCACCTCATGAGCGGGATTGTCATCACATCATGTTACGTTATCTAGACAGGTTGCAGGATTGTGTGGCCGCGTCGACGACGCCACGCTTGCCGCCGTGCGCGACGACGCGCAGCGCTGGTCACCCTTGCCCAACACGGACTCGCCGCTCGACCCGAGCATCAACGTGGCCACGGCACTGCGGGCGCTGTGCCCTGACATGCGCGTGTCAGCTCGTCGCGCTTGGTGCGTCGCACACAACTCGGCGTTTCACAGTGTGTGGAGAACTCAGCCCGCTGGCATGTCGCTCTGCTTCTGCTTCGGCGACTCGCCCCAGAACGGCTGCCCCTGGTGGGTTAGCATTGAGCGCGACCGCTGTCGCCATGTGTTCGCCGAGCTCAGGCTTGATGAACCTGGCATGTGCGCTCGCCTGGTTCGCCCTCTGACAGCGGTTCGATCGGTCCGCCTGTTCGACACCTTCTTCGAGCCGGTGCGTGTGAGCGATGGCCCGGTGCGCATGATGTGTTTCCGCCTGACCTGGGACCGCAAGTCGATGGTGACGGCATCGCTGTCTGCGCTGGATGACGTCCATTTCAGATTTGTGAAGTTCAAACAGAAGCCGCAGACCGGTACGTCACCAGCGGCCCCGCTGCCATTGCCAATGCACCCGCCCCCGCCCGCGGGTGGCTCAGCGGACCCGTCACGCGATGACGACCATGACCCGTTATGTGATGCGCTTGCGACCATCATGCACGCCGACGGCGTCTACGAGGACGAGTTGCTCGCCAGCGAGGCTGTGTCGACTGAGATGGCCGCCCAGTGCGCGGGCATTGACATCGCCGACGCCGCCCCCAGCGCCGCCGACCTGGAGTTCCACGAGTCCGTCGACGCCAGCACGGTGCCCGAGGACGACCGCCATCAGTCCATCACCGGTCGTCCCTCCTTCCCACCGTCCCCACCTGCTCGCCCTGTCATCCTCCATTAGGAACCCTCCATCCTCTTCGCACGTGTGTAACCCGTCCTCCACCGCCGCCCCCGCCCCCCCCCCTCCCCTCCCCTGCTGCCGAGGCCGTCGCTGCGACGCCGTCGCTGCGACGGCAGCGCGGGTGGGGCGGGGGGATTGGGGGGTGGGATGTGGCGGGGGGGCGGGTTGCACGCCCGCCGAAGAAGGAGCTGCAGCATCGGCTCGACCACGCCGCGCTCGGGCCGGCGATCCACGGCGCTGCGGCGAAGGGCGTGGACATCGTGGCGGCCGCGTCGGACGCCGCTGCAGGCGACATCGCTGCCACCACCGATCGGCTTCTTGAGGCTGCCGTGTATGATGGCATCGCTAGCATGGCACCGCCCCCAGCGCCGCCACCGCCGCACGCTCAGCCGCTCACGCTGTGCAGTGCACGCGCCGCGTTGCGGGCATGGGCCGAGTCGTTTGCCGTCAGCATCGGGGCCTTGCAGAGTCGACGTCGAGCATGCACCGCTGACGTTGGCGAGGCTGGGCAGCTGTCGGTCATGTCCATCTCTAGAGCCGATGCGGCCCGCAACGACTATATCCGCCGGGTGTGCTACGCTCACTGGGCGCAGCCGCGGTCGTGCTACGGGCGGCCGACAGGGCTGATGCCCGACGGCACCGTTGCGCACCCAAGTAACGCACACGTGCGGGCCGTCTATTTGAAGACATCTAGTATAGTATGGCCCGCCATCGGGGTCTCGCTGCGGGCTTGCGACAAAGGCGCCATCGTGGGCGCCCCTGTCCAGCGATGCCACGCCATGTGGACTGTCGCGCTGGACAGGGAATGCGTTGTCGCAGCGCAGCAGGTCACGCACTCGCCGATCGTTGGCGACGATGAGTCGGCGCTTGAGCCGTGTGTTGCGTGCGGTGGCACGACCGCTCCCGCCACATTAGTGCAGTGCGCGCTGTGCCTCGGGCTCTGGCATCCCGCATGCGCTGCCTCTGTTGTTGATTTGGTGCGCGAGGCCGTCGACGGCCATCGTGCGTCCCTCGTTTACAAGGACGTGCCGCCGGCCGTGCACTGCTGGGCGCGTGCAGTGTGCACAGCAGTCGTTGGCGCACCGCCGCCGCCCGGGGCCGGCAGTGCTGCGTCGTCAGCCGCCGCGGCATAGATCGCAGTTGAGGTGACCGCTCTGCCGGGGCAGGGCGTGGCGTCGCGGCCTCTCGGCGACGCTCGACTCGCTGACTCAGTCGGTGCGCCGCCAGTCTCATCATCATCGCATCGTGCTCCTCCTGTCCTTCCTTCATTGCGTCCTAGGGTCTTGTCATTCGGTCCGGTACCCATTGCCCGAGACAGCTTGTCTGTATGGTCTGATACACCGAGCCGCCGCTAGACACGGTCAGCAGCTGTGTCGTCAGGGTCTTTCGAGCGACTGACGCGGACGCGGCACCCTTCTTGCATCCTTACCGTCTTACCGTCTGGACATCCTTGAAATTCCGCCGTGTTGTTTTGGGCGGGCCCAGGCTCGGCGCGTCACACGCCGCACGTCTCAAGCACTGACTCAAGCACTGCGACTCAAGCACTCAAGCACGTCGAACTGCACCGCCACATTGCACCACTGCACCCCTATGACAGCGCACCACCTAGCCATTACCACGCACTACAGTAGCCATGACATCACTGTTTGGGGTCCACGCTGGTAGACCACAATAGACTCACTGTTTGGGGTCCACGCTGGTAGACATGCACTCACTGTTTGGGGTCCGGGGTCCAGACACACCAACGAACCGTCGGTCCGGACAGCCACTTTGGCTCGAGCGCCCTGCCCGACGGCCGGCCCCGGCGCCCTCGCCGACGCCCGAGGCCCGACACCTTCGCCGCCTGTCGTGCGTTCGCACGCCGCGATGGAGGCCACCGCCACCGCCGCCACGGCCGCCACCGCGTTCATCGAGGTCACGGGTTCGGTCCGCGGCTTGAACAAGATCAGCATCTTCTGCAAGGAGTTCAACAGCTGGGTGCCTTGCCTAGCAGAGGCCGGCACCAACCCATCGTGGCAGAACGGCGTCGAGGTGGCCATGATCAAGGATGCGATCAAGCGGGACTATTCTTTCTACAGTGGCTCCAAGGTCCACATCTACTCATTGGGCTCGGACGAGCCCTCTGACGTGCTGTTCGAGATGTGGGACGAGTACGTGCTCGCGAACTTCACCAAGACGAAACTGCTCGCCACGCTGCAGGAGCCCGACGTCATGCTGTCACCGCCGCCAGTCAGTGAGGGTGGCGGTGAGTCTCCAGGGCCATCGCCCTCGATGCTGAGCGTGGCGTCGGGCCTCGACATCGAGCCGCACTTGATGTTCCAGGTGAAGATCCAGGAGACTGGTGAGTGGCCGCCCGTCGCGGTTCCAAACCCTAGGCTGCTCGACCCGAAGTACGACGGCCATGGTGTGCGGGTGTTGGCCTTGAAGAAGTGCATCGTGTCGCAGCTGGCCTTGCCTAGCGGGCGCGACCGGTGCAACCAGGTGCGGATCTTCCGCAACTCGAAGGGTCACTGCAAGGGCCATGCGCTGAAGAGCAACGACATGGTGTGGCACAACCTCTGGTACGTCGCGCTCCTGCTGCCGACCACCGAGCCCAACTACGGGCATGACGAGCGCGACGACTTGGTCGAGGGCTTCAACCACGTGGACCACGTGGACTCCGACATCTGCGGCTACGAGATGGACGGCCCGCAATGATGATCGAGGCTGCCGTTGCTTGGACGGCCGCCGAGCTCGGCTGCTGCGCGGGGCATCGCGCCCCGGCCCGTCGCTCCCGCCGCTTCTTGTCCCCGCCGGGCTGTTCAGCTCTTTCTGCGTCTCCCTCTGGAGGTATGACAGGGGTACGGTATAACGGGGTGTGGTGGTGCTAAGTTCGTGTCATGTCGCTGTTATGTATCGCGGATCGCACGCGGATCGCATCGCCATTTCCATGATTTGCACCACACCCCTTTATGCCACACCCCTTTCCGACCTCCATACTCACCTCCCGGTTGAGGGGGACATGCAGCACTTTGCCCTATGGGGGGGGCCCGCTCACACCAGTGCACCAGTGCACGTACCATGTGCCCGAGGAGCATCTTCATCATCATCGTCATCATCCGCTCACATGCACCCCTCCTCCACCATCATCATCATCCGCTCCGCTGCTGGAATGATCGAGCTCGGAAATGCGTTGCATCCTATGCACAGCTGTACCTACATGCGTGTAGTATGACTATCGTGATATATATATATATATATATATATCTATATATATATATCTATACGCATACACATGTGTATACATATACGTGTACATACATACATGCATATACGTATTATTAGATATATCGAAGAAGCCTATCATCGACACCAGTATGCACATCATGATGTGATATTCTCTGCCAGGAGGCACCTTCTGACGTGATGGTCCATGTCAGGAGGTACCTCCTGACGAGCATGTCCAGGTCAGGAACCGCCTCCTGACGTGATGGTCTCTGTCAGGAGGCAACTCCTGACGTGCGTATCTACGTCAGGAGATACCTCCTGACAAGAGAGTCCCTGTCAGGAGGTACCTCCTGACAGGAGGGTCTGTCAGGAGGCACCTCCTGACGGGAGGGTCCCTGTCAGGAGGTACCTCCTGACAGACGGGCCCCTGTCAGGACGCACCTCCTGACAGGGGGGGGCTGTCAGGATATACCTCCTGACATGAAGGTCTGTCAGGAGGTACCTCCTGACGGGATGAGTCCTGTCAGGAAGCACCTCCCGATGTGATGGTCTCTGCCAGGATGTACCTCCTGACGTGTGTGCCTCTGTCAGGAGGTACCTCCTGACATGATCATATGTGTCGGGATGTACCTCCTGACAGGATCGTACCTGTCAGGATGCACCTCCTGACGACATGTCTCTGTCAGGACGCACCTCCCGACGGACGATTCCCTGTCAGGAGGTACCTCCTGACGACCGTGTCCTTGTCAGGAGGCACCTCCTGACGTGACGGTCCCTGTCAGGAGACGCTTCCTGATGATTAGGTACTTGTCAGGAGATGCATCCTGACGGGATGACCTCTGTCAGGAGGTGTCTCCTGACGTGCATGTACATATCAGTCCGCACATCCTGACACGAGAGTCCCTGTCAGGAGGCACCTCCTGACGGGACGGTGTGTCACGATGTACCTCCTGACGGGATGGCAACTGTCAGGAGGTGCCTCCTGACGTACGGGCCACTGTCAGGACGCACCTACATGGAGGTGGTGCATACCAGGAGGCACCTCCTGGTGCACGGGCCTATCAGGAGGCACCTCCTGACGTGATGTTCCCTGTCAGAAGGCACCTCCTGATGTGATGGCCCCTGTCAGGAGGTACCTCCTGACGGGAGTGTCGTTGTCAGGGGGTGCCTCCTGACGGTGGTGAGGGTGATGACGAGTCACTGTCAGGACGCACCTCCTGACGGGATCGGACCTGTCAGGAGGTACCTCCTGACGTGCGGACCTGTCAGGAGGTATCTCCTGACGGGATGGTAGTTGTCAGTATGCACATCCCAACCTACATGTCCCTGTCGGGAGGCACCTCCTGACAGGGCGGTTCATGTCAGGAGGTACCTCCTGACGAGCATGTCCATGTCAGGAACCACCTCCTGACGTGATGGTCTCTGTCAGGAGGCAACTCCTGACGTGCGTATCTATGTCAGGAGGTACCACCTGACACGAGAGTCCCTGTCAGGAGGTACCTCCTGACAGGAGGGTCTGTCAGGAGGCACCTCCTGACGGGATGGTCACTGTCAGGAGGTGCCTCCTGGCGGACGGGCCCCTGTCAGGACGCACCTCCTGACAGGGAGGGGTTGTCAGGAGATACCTCCTGACATGAAGGTCTGTCAGGAGGCGCATCCTGACGTGACGATCCCTGTCAGGAGGCACCTCCCGACACGATGATTCATGTCAGGAGGTACATCCCGACGATGATGGTACGTGCATTCCCGACATCTACATATATACATAAACATATTCATATGTATATATCTATATCTATATATATATATACATACATATATACAAACATCTTAGATTTTCACACACAGATGTACTTACATTATTGTAGTATATACAGCTGTGCATAGGATGCACCGCCATCAGCAATCTTCGCTCTCATTTCTGACGCCATCGCATGACGAGGTTCAGGCTGGCCTATGTTTGGAGCGAGATGCAGGATGCAGGTTGCTCCAATTGCAGTCAACCCACATAGTCGGGGTCGGGGTTACACACTTTCCCACTGACACCCTCGCATCCTCCAGTTGTGCCGTTGCATCCTTGCACCCGTGCGCCCCCACTGGCACCCTTGCGCCCTTGCACCGTAGGATCTCGTCGACATGCCCCCCCCCCCCCCGCCCGCGCAAGGTCCTTGCATCCTTATCGTGCATCAGTATTTTCCGGGTATACACACGTGCACGTATATACATCCACCACTCGCCATTTTTTGGCTCCGTTGTTGTGATGGCGAAGCGCGGCACAACCATCGCTCCAGCCGCCAAACGCCCGCGGCGGACGACCGCCACGGCTGCGCCCAAGCTGCCGCCCGATGTCGTGTCGCCGCCGGTGCCTGCGGCGACAGCTGCGCCCGCCGCGGCACCATCGCCTTCGGCTGTGCCGAAGTTTGGGCTGCCGACTCGCGATGGCATGGCATCGTTGTTCGGGGCCACGCCTGGTATGACGGCCGAGGATGCTGCCGCGTGGCGTGAGTTGAAACACCGCCCGTCGTAACTGTGGATGATGCCGCGGCGTCTGCCGGCGATGAGGCGGCCGCGCTGACTGCCGCCAACCGCGCCATCGCCGCGATGGAGGCTGCGGAGGCTGGGCGCAGCTCCACGGCCGCGCTATCAGGCGTCATCCGCGATCCCGAGCCGCCGCCCGCGAGTCCAGCGGTGCCAGCATCGGTACCACTCACGGTGGATCCGCCCACGCAGCAGCCTGATGGTCCAGGAGTTGTGGATGCGCCCCCTCCGACCAAGACGACGTCGTCTGGTGTCGTGCTTACCCCAGAGCAGTTGCGCAAGATTGAGGCGAATCGGCAAGACGCTCGTCGGCGTCGATTGCAGCTTCGGGGTCTGTCATCAGATGCGGCCTCGTCGCCTGCGCCACCTGATGCTGCGGCCACCGTCGCCGCCGCAGACCCAGCCTCCGCCGCGGCCGCGGCGTCGCCCGGCCCGCCAGGTGCAGCCGCGGCAGCTAGCCCGACCCCGTCGTGGCGAGCTCAGGGCGCCGACGCCGCCAGCGAACTGCTCGCTCGTGCTCAGTCGCCGGCGAGCGCTGCGACGTCTCCGGCACCACCCGCTCCAGCTGCGCCTGGCACGACGACGCCACCGTCGCCCGCCGTGCAGCCAGGTGTACCGGACCACGCTGCAGTGGCTGCGCAGCCTGACCCTTGCAGCCACCCCGCGGCCCGCGTCGGTGACGCCGCCGCCTCCGACGACCTGCCCGCCGTCGTCATCCCGCCACCCGCGCAGCCCGCCGCCGACCAGTCTGGCAACGCCGACGCTGCGCCCGCGCCTGACGGCATCATCCCGCCACCCGCGCAGCCCGCCGCCGGCCAGTCTGGCCAGTCTGGCGACGCCGACGCTGCGCCCGCGCCGGCTGTATCGCCTGTATCACTGCCCGCCCCTGCGACGGTGTCATCGTCGCCGCCGTCGGCAGCTGTGGCACCGCCCTCGGTGGCTGCTGCCACGCCGCCCGTGGGTGCACCTGGCGGCGAGGCGGCTGGCGCGCCCGCAGACGCGGACGTGGAAGACGACGACATGCCGCTCTCCACCTACGTGCCGACTCCCGCGCAGCCTGCGCCATCGGCGAGCGCGGCCACGCCGGCCACGCTACCGCAACCGCCGCCACCACCGCCGCAGCCCGCCCGCCCAACCTCGCGGCCGCACCGTGGGCGATTGCGCCAGGCGGCGCGGTCGTCGATCACGGCGGCGCGCGGCCCAGATGCCCACCCGTCCGCTCGTGCTGATGAGCTGCGCATGCCGGCGTTCGACGCCGAGACGGTACCGGCTCCTGCGCAGTCCCCTGACGCTGCCTACGCCGCCTACGTCAGGCACGATCGCCGCGTGTGCAGGGACCTGCAGGACTCCTACGAGTGGGCGTCCGACGCCCTGGCCGAGATCGCGTCCACCGACGGGGAGGAGATGCTGGAGTACCTCGCAACGATGATGGACGGCGACACCCGCTCGACGGCCTATTCTGGAGTTGGCGCGCCAGAGTGCGCGGTCGCCATCTTGTACAAGACGCTGTCCGAGCGTCTGGGCCGCACGTTCCGCAAGCCGCAGCTGCTGTGCGCGATCGAGTGGGACCCTGACTGCCAGCGCGAGCTGTCCATCATCCTGGAGGACCGCACGTGGCACATCCATGCGACACATCTATATAATTATATATATATATGTATATCGTATATGAGTATACTACCCATACCTCACCCCTCCGATCTCCTCCCCTCCCCCTCCGCCTTCCTCCTCGCTCTCCTCGCTTGCTCACACTTCTCTCCCCCCCCCCCATGCCACCCTGCCTCCCACCATCCCACTCCCCTCCTCTCCTCCCCCCCCTCCCCGCAGCGACAGGACTCCGACGGGTGCCTCTTTGGCGACATCTCGGAGTTCTTCGTGAGCGAGCTGGCGCAGGACGTGCAGAACCTGCGCAGCATGCCCGAGCGCGCGGCGCAGGCTCGGCCCGATCATATCCCATCTCCCACACCCCGCCCTCCCCATCCCAGGCGTGCATAGTAACGGTCCCTCCCTTGAGTTATGGTTTCGCGGTCCGCGTGCCCGATACCGTTGCTGGGCCTCCGTGGGCCCGTCGGGGAGCGTTCTGGGACATGATGCTGCTGTTTCGCAGTGCAGTCCTGGCAGTTCGTATGATGAGGCCTTCCGGGGGCCCACTTGGGATCGTTTCTGTGCCCCTCCCCCCTCCCCTCCCCTCCTGGATCCTCCGCTCCTCCACTCCTCCACCCACTCCCTGGGTGCCACTCCCTTACCCCGCCCCACACCTCCCCGCTCCTGCCCGCTCCACCCTCTTGCCTGTGCTAGCCACCCCGCTCGCCGGCCCACCCGTCATCGGTCATCGCTGCGCCGCCATAGGTCCTCACCCCCCTCATCAAGGACGGCGCGGCCGTCTGTCGCTCTGGGTATTGCCTCCGCCATCGACGTCGGTGTTCCCTTCGCGTGGCTCGTCATCACACTGCTGGTGCCCCGCGCTGCTCGTCGCCGTGGCGTCGTGCTCGCCGTCGCGTCGGCCGCCGTGACGTCGCGTTGTCGCCAGTCGACTCGACTGGCGACACCGCGACTGACGAGTCGAGACGACGGCTCGACCCGACTCGACTGGCCGTCGAGTCGTGCCGTCGGCTCCTCGGCTCGTCGCTACCCCTCCCGGCCCTGCCCCCCCCCCCCTCCTTCGGTACGAGCTGCAAAGCTCACTCGGCGCAGGGGCGGCGCGAGGGCGTCAACCACGCGCCCATCGTTGACACGCTGGCTTGGCGTGCTCTCCGGCGCTTGCTGCAAGAACCCGAGGTCGACCAAGAACATGTGGAAGGGTTTCCGACGTCTCTGCTCGAGGAGCTGCTCGGCGACCTTCATCGCATAGACTGGTGCGTGCTGGATCCTCGGCAGTTCGGGTGGCCGATCGTGCGGACCAGGACACGATTTCCGTTGGACTTGGTCGGCTGGCGTCACCCGTCCCGTCTCACTTGGAGGTTGGCTCCTGCGTAGCCGGGTGTAGCCCCCGGGCCCCAGCCCGCCCCAGCCCCGCCGCGCCCACCTGCCGCCGCGCCAACTTAATCGCGCCCGGAGGAAATGGACCAAGCTGCGCCACAAGCAGAAGATCTTGTCTACCATATCGCCGCTCGCGAACTTCAGCAGGCGGTTTCATCGCATGGGCTGCTTCTCCTGGCGCGCGTACTCGTTCCTGCACAGGTATTCGGCGCTGCCCGACGAGGACCGCGTTGAGGTGCACCCCACCGTCATTCCTGACGAGCTGCAGAGCGACCTCAGGTGGGCACAGTCGCGGCCATCGTCCCTCGGGTCTCTCCAATGTCCCGCCCGCCCGCGCCCAGATTGCGAGGCCCATGCGGCGGGCCCATGCGCGCCCCGGGCCCCGCCCCGCTCTCCATCCATTCGTCGGCCTGGCCCGCTCGCCCCCGCTCTCTCCCGCCACCGCGCGCCTCGCAGCGCCAGGTCTCGGAGCTGCGGCGCCGCTGCCCTGGCCCCGTTCGACGCCGACGCTTGGTGCAAGAGCTTGTCTGACTGGGAGATCGACAACCTCGACGCCTACCGCGCATCGTACCCGCTGGGCGCCTGGCAGATCAACCAGGACTGCGCGAAGCACACCCTCAAGACGACCAGCTCGGACTTGCACACGCTCATCTCGAACGTGGGCCTGATCTTCGCCGACAGCATCAACCCGTTCAACACGGTCAGTCCGTCGTGTCGGGAGTCGTGTCGCGTCGGCCTTGTCGACCCAGATCTGGGCGGCGATCGGTTCACGTTGCTATCGTAGGAGCGGGAGGGGCTCCCGCCCATATGATAGCATCGTACCGATCGCGACCCGCCCGATCGCATCGCATATCGGTCGCCTGCCCAGGTGAGTGGCAGGTGGTCGATGGCGCCGCGGCGCTGGCTGTCACCGACGGAGTCCCTGGTGGCCCAGGGCTTCCCCGTCCATCCCCACTTCCCTCGCCGTGCTCCCGGGGAGTTGCTGTGCAGCTTCAACGCCGCGAGGTCGGATCGCACCCCCCGCACGGTGGGCTCGCAGTCGGGGAACGCGATGCACGTCAACGTCGCAGGTACCGCGTGTCAACGCACTGCTACGCATTGTATCAGTCCATCCACACATCATCTCAATCATCTCGTCATCACACGGCGTACGTCATGCCCCCCCCCCCCCCGCCATATCGTCATCGCCCCCATGGTGCTCACGTTAAATATATCTTGGAGCATATCACCCCTCGCATCTCGCATGGGATGCCCCCCCCCCCCGTCCACCGCCAGGCATCGTTGCATTGGACGGCTACCTGAACGCCCGCTACGTTGACACCGTGCTGATGGACATCGTGGCGGTCAACGTGCGCCTCGCTGCCAACGAGATTCGGCGGCGTCGTCACGGCCTCCCAGTCAAGCGCGTGACGTCCAAGACCGCGCACCCGCGCAGCCACGGCGCGTAGCTGGGTGAGCAGGCGCGCGCTCGCCCACGCGCCCACCCCCTCGTCGTCACGTCACTCCGGCTTGGGCCCGCCCCACTCTCTCCCCCCACGTACATTAGACGGGGAGGGTGTAGGGATCCCCACCATGCCATGTCCGCATTCCAGTCCATGTGCCATATGGACCATATATGGACTCCATGGACCGCGGGACGGTGGAGATCCCGCCGCCCCCCACCTACCCTATCTAATGTACGTGAGTTGCCCCTGAGACCCCTGAGAGGCTGCCTGGGCCGCCCGCGGCTGCCGCACTGGAGCCGCCCGGCGCGGCGCTGGCGGTGCGACGAGCCCGCGCTCGCCGCCGCCGGTAGCTGCGACCAGCGATCGCCGATCACCCGCGTGCGCGCGCGTGCGTGTGTATGAGTGTACGGTTACCATGCTGCATGACAGTGGTGACCACAGAGCGCGCGCGTGCCATGTGCGTGCGTGGGTGTCCCGAGGCGGCGGCCGCTAGCTAGTCAGATTGCTGCGCCTATCCCTGGCCCTGGATTCCCCGTTTAGGCTGCGCAGGCTCGCGACCTGTCGACGCACTGTGCGACTGTGCGACTGTGCGAGGTCTGCGAGCTCGCTCGGCATGCTGTTACAGATGCATGCTGCTCTGCGGCTGTGTGGGCAATCCATATTTGGCCCCAGCAGGGCAGGACCCGCGTGCGCGACCATTCAGAGTCAGTTGTGAAACGATGGCCTCCCGCTCGCCGCTGTCTCGGGCGCCACGGGCTCCACGTCTGATCATGCGCAGCGCATAATTTAAGGACCCTGAGCCACTTGAGCCACATCGGTTCTCCTCTGAGCCTCGCCCCGCCATCACCAGCATCCATCCGCCCCCCCCCCTCCCCCTCCCACCACCCCTCCGGAGCACATCTCCTCTCGCCTCCTCGCCCCGCCCATGCCCGTCCACCGTGCACCCCCCCCCTCCACTCCACCCCTCACCGCCCCCTTCTTCATATCATCTCAGCTCCCGCCCACCGCGCCTCTCAATATCACTCTACATCGCTTCCTCGCTTCACTCGGGCCCGACCGCGCACGCCGACCTGTTGAGCGGGGGGGGGCGCATTCTCCCTGGTTGTTGTGTAGCCTTTGGCGCACTGCCGCGGCTCGAGTGCCGCATTCAGGCCGAGTGTTCGGCGGGCCAGTCAGGCCCGCGTGGCCTGGGGATCCCGCCCCGCGGGGCCCACCCCACCACTGCCACCGATGGCTTCCCCCAGGGGCACCGCCAAGAAGCGCCCCGCCGCTGGGCAAGTACCGCCGTCACTTCTTGCGACGCATCCCGACGCCGCCAACGCCCAGAGCATGCGTGAATTGTTCGGAGACGTGGACGGGAGCATCATGCTCGACCGTTTTTGGGAGCGCTTCGATGCAGGTTCCTTTGGGAGTGGGTGGGTAGTGTGTGTGGGCGCCCTCGGTTGAACGCTGTTCATACGACAGTGAAACTTAGACGTTCCACGATGACGGCTTCCGACATCGGGACGCGTCGCAACCCTACTTGCGCCCTCTTCGGGGGGTGGGGGGGGTGCGCAAGGTGAGTGCGAGTTTCGTGGCCACGATTGCAGCGATCGCACCGATCCCTCTGGTCTCCAGGTTACGCAGACATCCGCTGGTTCGTCACATCGGCTTCTTCTCCGGCGAGGGGCGCACATGCTGAGCCCGTCGAACGCGCTGTCAAGTCGTCTCCATTCAACCGTGGGTTGAGTGAGACTGTGGTTGAGGACCCGTTCTGTGCAACCTGTGCAAACTATATCCGTTGACCCCGCCCGTCGGTCCCGTCGGTCTCTCACCCGGCCGATCGCCTGCTTGATCGGTTTTGATATCTGACGAGCAGGACTACAAGAACCGCATCTTGACGAGCGGCCTGAACCTCGGTTGCCGCGGTGAGGCGTGGCTGCACTACTCGAACAAGGGCCCTGCTGTAAAATCAAATTCCACCACCGTCCACCGTCCCCTGAAACCAATACATTATCCCACCGTCCCCGATCCTCCCTGGCCACCTCCTCCACCTCAGCTCCCCCGCTCCACCTCCGCCTCCGCCAATCCCTACGGAGCCTGAGAGCCTGAGTTGTAGTGCTGAGTGTGGTGCTGTGTGTGGCATAATTTACATCAGCCATCAGCTCAGGAGCGGGCCATGCCGGTGTACGCCGTCACGTTCAACCATTTGTCCGAAGCGTTCTACAGGGCGCACGCTGAGGACACACCGCCTCGCGCCCAAGGTATAACCTTCCCATCGTGTGGTCCTTGGGACCGCAGTCCTGGACGCCCCCCCTCCCCCGCCCCCGTGTCCCGGGGCCATTGGGGGGCAGTGCGCGTCGCGGCGTGTCCCAGCCGTTCGCAGGACCCCGGCGACATTTACGTCCAGTCGGCCTTGCGGAAAAACGTGCGGGCGCGGATGATCAAGCACGAGACGCCTGGGTTTGCGCTAGAGTGGGCGTGCAACTTCCACAACACCTATCACCAGGGTAGCCGCCCGACGTTCATGCAGGCGATCTTGCTTGCGTTGAAGCTCGAGGCGGCCTGGCAGGCGCACGCGGACAAGAAGCAGATCCCCACGTCCGGGAACCCTCAGTACGAGAAGCTGTACGAGGAGTTCGTTGAGCTGCGTCGAAAGGAGGAGGTCAAGACGGCCGACACGCGGAGCAGTCAGCTGCATTCCTGGAAACATTTGTGCAATACCAAGGCCTTCGCGCACAATTTGGAGCGCTATGGGATATTCGAGGCGTTCCAAGAGTGGACCCGCCTTTACGTAAACTTTTTGGACGAGTCGATTAACAATTTCACGGTGATCAACATCATGCACTCGTGGACCCTCAGCGTGATCGCCTCGCTCGGCAAGTACTGGCCCAAGCCGGTCGTCGGCGCGTTCATCCTCGAGGGCTTGAAGTTCTGCGTCCCCCTCCCCGAGAAGATGTCCACGAAGCAGAGCGCCGGCCAGCGGCGCATCCCGTGGATATTCCAGGCGTCGCATGTCATATCAAACGATTCCAGCAGATCAGATCAGCGATCCGTTTCTTCGACGTCGCGCGATCCAGCCAGATCAGATCGGCCCGATCGGCATCTTCGTTTCCTCGCCGGTCCGTTCGGTTGCCATTTCGGCAGTCGGTTGCGTCGGCGTCGGCGTCGGCCTGACGGTCCGACGGTCTGGCCGGCCTGGGGTGGGGTCGGGGTCGTCTCCCCCTCCTGTGTCGTGGCTCCCGAGCAGGCACCCTCGCAGCGCACGGGCGATCTGTTCAAGCTCATCCTGACACCGATGCGCGAGTCAGTTGCAGCCAAGAAGCTCATCGAGAAGTACGAGAAGCAGGCTGACGTCGCGGCGAGCGCGGCTGCCGATGCTGCTGCAGATGCCACGGCCACGCCCCCTGCCGATCCTGGCTCCGTGCTCGACGGCCTCGGCGGCGGCGGCGCTCCTCCTGTAGGCAACGGCGGCTTTGTTGCCCCGCCAGCCTCGAAGAAGCGCCGCAAGGGCAAGGGCAAGGGCAAGGGCATCGCGCCCGGCCAGGCGGCGCCGCCTGGGACTGCGGCGGCGGTCACCGTCAATGCTGAGCAGTTCGTTGTCATGACGCATCCGATCGTTGCGTCCGACTCGGCGATGGAGCGCCCGACGACAGCTGCTGACGACCTGATGCACTCGGTCGAGTACCATTGCCACGGCGCATCCGATGACTGTCGCGAGAAGGTCAGGCAGACGGTCGTCTCGCTGTTCCTCCAGTTCACCTTCTCGAAGGGCGTCGCCATGAACGCCAAACTCGTGAAATCGCACAGCAAGTTCAGGGATGAGGCGGTGGTGCTCATGAAGCTTAGCTGTCCTGTCCGCGCTGCTGCTTCTTCGGGCGGCGGCGCCGCGCTGTCGAAGGATAACCTGGCGGAGTTCGCGGCCGCCGACCCCGAGCGCCTCGCACAGGAGCTGGTGGCCCGCTGCAGCAGGCCCGTCGAGGAGACCGTCGGCGGTGGCGACGACGGCGACCTCTCGCTCGAGGATGTTAAGGCGATGGTGACGGCGGTTTCCGCAGACATCAACACGTTCGTCGTCGCGAACGCCCACTTACCGACTACGATGCACGCGCAGCTTGGCAGCCTCATGCGCGCGGCAGCCACGCTCGACTCCTTCGACTTGGCTGCGTTCGTCAGCGTGATCGACCAGCACCTGCCATTCGCGTGTTTCGAGGCAGCGTCGGCCGTGTCGGCTTTTGCATCCAAGGCGGGATCACTCCCGAGCTTCGTGACTTCGTTATTCCCGACGCAGACCGCGCTCGAGGCGTTCCTCCGCACGCGCGCGTGCTACGTGGCGGCCACTCTCCACTCGCTGTTCGTCATGAAGAAGCTACCGACTGACATCACGCCTGGCATCGTCCAGCTCAAGAGCGCGTTCATCGATGACCCGGCCCTTCTCTCAGACACGATGTGGGCCACGTTCATTGGCCTCGAGGCTTCTACCAACGATGCGGTGAAGTGGCAAGCGGTATGGTCGACTGTACTCAAGTGCGATTCGTCAACGGAGCTCCGGGGCGCCATCTCGCGCATGAAGTCGACCGCTATCAGCGCAGCCGAGCAGGTGCATCGGGCGTCGACCGCCACCGGCGAGGCGACACTGCCACCCCCGCTGGCGGACGCGACTGGCAGTGCTGTCGCCGCCGCGCCGCCCGCCGCGGACGCAGGCGCCGCTGCTGCGCAGACTGAGGCCCAGGCCATCGCTGACGCGCCTGGCGCGGTCGGCGCGGTCGGCGGCTGTGCGCCGGTGGTTGGGAGCCGCGCGGACGGGAGCTCTTCGATCGAGGTCCCTGTGCGGCAGCTGTGCAACTACTTCGCGCCGCAGCTTCGCGCGACGCCACGCGCGTTGAGCGATTCCGACATGGCCAAATCGCTCAACATCGAGGTCGACGGCTTGCTTCTCAAGGCGGTCGAGCGGTCGATGGAGTCGCTGCTGTGGAAGACGTTCCGCGAGTCGGGGTGCGCCTGCTTCCACGGCGAGCAGCCGATCAGCACCAACGCCCTGTCCGATCACAGCGGGCTGGGCGGCTTCAACAGCATCTCGCTCGTCCTCGAGGAGAAGAACAAGACCTCGCTGGTGTGGACCCCGCCTGTGCTGTGCGAGGGCTCTACGGACGCGGTGAGCGGCAGCCCAATCCAGGGGGCCAATCCAATCCATCCATCATTCATCATCTCATCATCTGTCATCACATCCTACCCCTCCGCCCCCTCCGCATCCCCGCCCCCCGCATCGGCTCCTCGTGCAGCCTCCTGTGATCATTCCTCATTCCGTGCAGTGCGCCCCGCCACATCATTCCGAACCCACCCCCTCCCCTCCTCGTGCAGGGGGGGAGAGGCGAGAGGGAGCGGCGCGGGACAGGGCGGGCATGTCGACACGTCCCCCCCTCCAAAGAAAGGCGAAGCTGTGCCTCCAGTACGTCGGCCCGGTGAGCCTCACCAGGAAGGACGCCGCGTCGTTCATCCTGTGCGAGGCGCGGTCATCGGGCCCCCTCCCGCGCTCCGAGCCCTCCACGCTCCCGCGCACACCCTCCTCGTCCCCAGCCAGACCCCAGTTCAACCTCCCTAATCGTTAAGTTAAGTCCCTACTCACTCCTCCTCCTCGTCCTCCCTACCGGCCCTACCGCCGTGCCATCGTACCATTGGCCCTACCAGCCTACCAGCCGCGCTTCCCTCGGTCCCAGGGACCGAGGGAAGACCGATGCACTAATGCTGAGTGGCCGAGGGACTGTTCCCTCAGCCACTCAGCATGCGTTCATCCCTTCCGACCGTCTCGTCCGATCGTCATTCGTCTCGCCGCCGCCGTCGTCGGTCGTCGCCGCCAGGTGTTCGGCGTGCCCCTCTACCTCAACCCGCCGAGCGCCGCCAATGTCATTAATGGCCAGTTCCCGGAGCTCGCGTGGTACATCAAGTCTGTCGCCAAGGCCGACTAGGCGGTGCTGATGAACGATGCCCTGATCTTGCCTGTGTTCATTGATAAGGACGGCCAGTGCGACACTGTCGACGGCACGAGCGAGCCCGACGATTACAAAATGGTCAAGGTAAATGTCAGCATCCCGAGGCTCCCGAAATCCGAATGTCGATTCCCGAGTATCGATCGTCGGGCGTTGTGTGGTACCCCCCATCCGAGCCCCGGGAGCACGGCAGCCCACGTTTCCAAATCCGTCGGATCCCGGGTCAGGGTCTCGGTTCGGATGCCGACGGGCCGACGGGCTGACGGGGGGCGGGGATGTGAGGTGGGCGGTGGGCTGTGACGACCAGACGGGGGATCGGGTCTCTTATGTTATGCAGTGGGGCCGGCGGGGGAGCCCGTGATTAAATTCGACCTCGCCCATCCACCCCTTCGCCCTTCCCCCATCCGTCGACAGGGGGGATGCGGGTATCTCAGATCTCATCCAACGGGTCGACTGGGAGAGCCCGTGATTACATCCGACCTCGCCGCGAAATCAGATTCACGGGTTTAGTCGCGGGCTCTCTCTGTCTGTCCCTTGGGTGAGATACGGACCTCGCCCACCCCCCCCTCTTTCATCGAACGGGCCGTCGTGCCCGTGATTAGATCCGACCTCACCCATGTCCCCGCCCCCCCTTCCCCCGTCACTCGACAGGGGACTGGGGTATCTCAGGGCCGACGGGGGGAGGGCACGCGGCTGTTCGCACTCTGCCCCAGCCCAGGCTCATCTCCAAGCACCTCAGCGGGGAGGTCGGCCCGATCGCTCTGACGCGTGAGACGACCGAGGCCGAGCGCGCTGCCAAGCAGCGCGCGCAGTTGGCCAAGAAGGCACCGGGCGGCGCGGCGAGCCTCTACCCCCCCACAGTGGGGGGCGCCGTCGCTGTGCAAGCAGCGCACGCCGCCCACGGCGGCGGCGTCGCGCCACCGTCCAAGGCGACGGCGTCAGCGCGCGCCGCGGACGCGGTGTGCAATAAGCACATGCTCAAGTAGCATTGGTGCCGACAACGACGCAGAGGAGATCGAGGAGAGGAGTGAGGGGGGGGGAGGACGGATGAGGAGGACGGCTGACGCGGAATGAGCTGCGATACAGTGGGTGGGTGATGCAGCGATGCAGGTCGAGGAGATGAGGGAGAGGAGGGGGGGGGGGATGAGGGAGGACGAGACACGACGACACGCGATGAGAATATTGTGCATGATCGGTGATATGATGAGGGAGGCATCAGGGCATCAGGCATCAGGGAGGTCGGTCGATGATATGATGGGTGTATGAATCCATGAGGGAACGACAGTGGCGACGGCGGCTGTGTATAGAATCGGCGTCGGGGAGCAGCCTGCCAGTGTTTCGCACACTCCCTACTCCCTCTCTGCCATGCCGCCCGCACTTCCTATGCGCGCCCTCACCCGCCCACAATGCTCCGCTCCGCACCCGTCGCTCGCATTCCCAATTCTGCTTGCTCGCTCCCACCCACACTCTCCCCTCGCCACTCGCACCCGCCGGCGACGGCGGCATGCTGCTCCCCGACGATCCCGCGGCGCAGCGGCAGGGGGAGCAGGCCTTCGGGCTGCGCCCATGGCCCACGCCGGCGGGCCGCGGCCGCCGCGGTGCGCGCGCCCGAGCGCGCCGCCGCGGCCAGGCGCGATCCCCGCCCGCCTCGTCCACCTACTCCTGACCTCGTCGGCCCCCTCACCTCCTCACCACACTGCCGCGGTGCGCGCGCCCGAGCGCGCCGCCGCGGCCAGGCGCGATCCCCGCCCGCCTCGTCCTCCTCACCTACTCCTCACCTCGTCGGTCCCCTCACCTCCTCACCACACTCCCTGGGGTTTCGATTGTTGGACCGCCCCATTCCCGTCCCTTTCGCCCTGTATCCGTTTCTGATGACCCTGGGGGTCCGACGATGCCCACCCCTCCCTCCCCTCATCCTTCCTCCCATGGGGACCGAGCCCCGCGCCGACCGATGCCATCGACGCCGCCCTCCCGCCGCCCTCCCACCCGCCCTCGACCGACCGGCGATCTCCCTTTCCATTCCATTCCAGTGGTGCTGCTGTTTTGTAATTTTGTTTTAGGATGTTAGGCGGCGGGCGTGCGTGGCGTATCTACGCACGCCCACGGCGCGTCGCCCAGTCCGACGCCCCGCCCGACGCCTACTACCAGAGGGCCCGATGCCCGACGCGCCGCCCAGCGCTCGAGAAACGCATGCAGCCCCCGCCCCCCCCGATGCGATGCTCAGTCGAACGTGCCCTATCTAGTGGCCTTCGGTCTATCCCGCCGTCGCCCCTGGGGATCTCATGTATGCTGGTTGGGGTCTCGTGGTTGGCCTCTCGAGTGTCTCTGGGGGGCAGTGTCAGAGCTTTCTTACACGTGATGACGCGGTGACGGCTACGATTATGATGTAGATGCCAACGAATTTGAATGTGTTAGCGTCTTCGACGCGTATGCTGTCCATCATGCGTTTGCGGTTTTAATCAGTTCGACCGTCGCGTTCAAACGGTCGTCAGGAGGTCTCCCCGTGGCGACCTCCTGACGCGACGTGTTACGCGGAATCCTTTGAAGTGGACGTCCCTAGAAATGCACCACCACCACCACCCCAGACCACCCTCTGCCTCCATGCTCCAGGTGGTGGTTGTGGTGCGCGTCATTCTCCCTAGACGGGCAACCTTCCCCAAGGTACCCTTGCATCTTTGCCCCTTCGGCCCATCCTTAGCGACCTTCGCTGGCCAGCATCGTTCGCAAAACGTCGATGCGGCTCTCCAAGGTCCTTGCATCCTTACCGCGCATCCTTACTATACGGGCTGACTGTATGGATTCGTTCTGCAAGCCCCCTTGGGAAAGACGTGAGGAGTGCTCCTAAGTAGCACGTGGCTCAATTCTTGGCTCAAGGGCAAAGTGCAGGCTGGCGGCCGAGCGTCCGCCCGGGAGCGGTCGTGGAAGCACTCCGAGAGGCGAGCGGACACGAGATCTGCACCGCGGAAGGCACGGCTACGACGCCGATGCGCACGGGCACGCTCGCTGCTGCAGCGGCTTCCCTGCTGTCTGCTCCGGTGCACTCCGCAGCATACAATCAGACGCTGGCGGTCTGGTACTCGGGGGCCCCCAAACGGGGTGATGACCGCACCGTGTGGTGAGTCGGTGGGGATTCGGGGGCACCGCACGGTTTTGGGACGCGGGCCGTTCTCCGAGGATGTCCCGGGCGACTGGAGCCTCCAGGATCCCAGAACCGTTGTCGAGGCCACCGCACGGTCTGTCGCCGCACCGTGTCGGGGCTGCAAAGGTACGCGAACCTTGCTGGAGCCGCGTATTGCGACGGTGCGCTGCTCGCATCCTGGGCCTGTGGGCCGAAGTGCGTCCCGGGCATCGCGCGCCACGCGTCCGTCTGCAGGGGGCGCGCCACCAGCGGGTTCGTCGGGCGCGGGGCAGATCGGGGGCGGCCATGAAGGCGGTGATGACTGGGGGGGGGGATATATGGTCCTCCTCCTCCTCCTCCTCCTCCTCCTCCTCCTCCTCCTCCCTCCCTCCCTCCGTCCTCCCTCCCTCCCTCCCTCCCTCCCTCCCTCCCTCGTGGGCCATGATAGTTCCCCAGGTTTCACGGCGCCTCCTCTTATTTCATTGCGTGCCTGGCCTCTCTTTCTGGGCCGCGCACATGCCGCTGGCCATGATTTGCACCCCCCCTCTTGGACGGCCCCCTCTTGGCCGCCCCCGAGTAGACGGCAAGTGCGCCGTATCCTTCGAGGGAACGAGCAACGCGCAGGCTGCTGGGACGGACCTCGATTATGCCCCCCAGGCTGCTTACCACGGCACCCTGGTCCACCCGGGCTTCTTGGGAGAGTGGGGAAGTCTGAAGCCTTGCATCGAAGCGGCCCTTGACAGCTATGGTTGTGGCCAGGAAAGGAACCCGATCGGCATCACAGGCCACTCGCTGGGCGGGGCTCTGGCAGCCCTGGCAGCCTTCGACTTCGGTGTTGCGGGGTCCTTCAGCGTCTCGGAGGTCTACACGTTCGGCATGCCACGGGTGGGCAACGCAGATTTTGCAGACAGGTTCGAGCGCCTCTACCAGGACCGATTTTTCCGTGTGGTGAACGCTCTCGACCCATTTGTCAGCATGCCGCCCAGGTGGGTGCTGTACTACTGGCCGCCGTTCCATTATTCTTACGAGCACCTTTACCCTGAGGTCTTTTACCCTGGTAGCGTGGACACGCCGGGCTGCACGATCTGCTCGTCCCGCGAGAGTAAGGAGTGTCCCGCGGCTGGTCCGTGGTTGGAAATAGGGGTCGAGGGCACGAGCTGGCACCATCAATACCTGGGCGTCGACATGGGCCAGGTGGGCTGTGAATCGCGCGTCGAGCTGAGCTGTACCGACGACATCCCCGACAGCTGGTGCGGCCACGAATGGGGAGCCTGGATCCCCTGCAACAAGGACCAGAGGGGCCCGAACTCCAGCTGCAACCAGGAGACGAGCAAGTGCCGGTGCACCGAAGGCTCCTGCCCCGTGCGTGGCAGGCGCCCCGGCTGGGGCGTCACAACGCGCGCCTGCACCGATCCCCCCCAGGCCGGGTCAGTCGAGACCCGGGTCAGTCAGGCTCTGCAGGATCCTGCAGGATCTCGCTTGCTAGCTTGGGTCAATGCACCCCTGGCTCTGCAGGATCCTGCAAGATCCGGCGCCCTGGCTGAGCCCCGTTTGCATTGGGCCCCCGTCTCCTATCGGGGGAGCGTAAGACCCGGGTTTGCCAGGACTCGGGTTCGCCATCGTTTTTTGACGACCGCGACTCGGATTTTGACGAGGAGGAGTTTTGTGGGATGTCTGCAGCGGGAGGCCTCGTCAAAATGCAGGCTCGGCCTCGTCATTTTTTTGACGACCTCGTCGGGGATTTCCGAGTCCCCCGTACCCGGGTCTTACGTCTCCCCGATCCTATGCCCCGGCCCAGGATCGGGTCTGCACCAGGGCATACCGCCGACGGGAGGACCTCTTCCGTCCCGCTTCTCCTCCCGTGGCGGCTCTTCCGCCCCCGAGCCCTTATACTCGAGGGCCCCGGAGCCCGACGAGGGCCCCCAGCGGCCGAAAGATCGAGGAGAAACGAATGTGTCGAGCTCCCAGAGGCCGAAGTCGAGAGGAAGCGAAGGGGTCGAAGCAGATACTCGTCGCAGGCCTAGAGTCGGGCCGGACGAAAGGGGGGGATTGGGAAAGGGGGGGTTACGAAATTTGCTGCATGCAGCTGGTTTCGGCCTCACCGAGGGGCCCACTCCTCGATACATGGGCGCCTCCCGGCGCCGGGAGGCGCCGGGAAAATCAGCTACGTGAGCTGATTCTCAATCCCCCCCTTTGCTATCCCCCCCTTTCGCCCGACCCGATCGTCGCAGGCCTAGAGGTTCGGTGTGCGTCCACCGAGGGAAGAAGATCCCAATCTCGGTGATGGCGGTAACATTCTGGCTTCCGGGGTGGCCGAAATACTACCACCAACGCCGAAATAGCTAGGATCCTCTTCCCCCTGTGGAGGCAACCCTCCCTGTGTTGTTGGTGGTGCCAATTTCCAGGCCTCCAAACTCGTGTCGTCGGGAAGCCTGGGCACGCCTCTCTCTGGCCGAGCCGGGGAAGGGCGCGCGACGCCATCCAGGCGCGCGCAGGGCGGGCCCCCAGATGCCGACATCGAGGAGAAACGAAGGGATCGAGCCCCCAGAGGCCGAACTCGAGGGGAAGCGAAGGGGTCGAAGCAGATGCTCGTGTCGTCGGAGGCCGGGGCACGCCTCTCTCTGGCCGATGCCGGGGGAGGGCGGCACGACGCCACAAAAAATCACGGCGGAGGTTTTTCGTAGTTTTTGTGGCCTCGGGGGGGCCCTCGCCGGGCCCCGGGACCGTCAAAAAACGACTCAGGATGAAGAACCAGAACTGGAGAATGGGTCGAGATTTCCAGGGACCCCGTGTTGCAAAAATCACGACATCGGATCTCTAGGGACGCGTCTCGGGCGGGTGGCAATGGGAGGGGACCAATACTCTAGGCCTCCTGTGTGAGGTCGGAGCAGATGGGGTCGGAGGATCGCGCCGCATCGCCGATGCATCGGCGACGCGGCTCGATGTGGAGCCCGATTTGCTCCACGTCGACGTTGCCGATGCATCTCCCACGTCGCCGGTGCATCGCCGGTGCATCGCCGATGCATCGCCGATGCATCGCCGATGTATCGGCGATCCTCCGACCCCATCTACTCGGACCCCATCTAGAAGGCCTCTACAAACGGGGGGTGAAGAAAAGGGCCCTCAGTGGGGCCCTTTGGGACCCCTTGTGGAGCCAGCTGGGCCCCCCAAGGGGGCCCCTAAAGTGCCCCTTCGGGGCCGCGTCGCAGCCCAGTGTGCACTTAGCCCGTGTCGGCCCCCCCGAGAGCACGCAGCCTGTGCCGGCCCTCACTGCGCCGCCTGAGTCGTACGGCGGGGGCGCCGGTTGAGGCATGCGCCCAGGAGGCTTCGGACCGTAGAGGGCTCCTTCTCTGACGAGGGCGGCAGTGATATCCGTGGCCAATTCACGCGTGGAGCTCCTCCGGCTTCCAGGCCCTGGGTTCCTCATCCAATGGCTTCTTATTCGGGCGGGGCTGGGGCGAGGATAAATACGTTCCAGCGCGTTCCAGAACGCTCTCAACGCGTTCCGGAACGCTCTGAGAAGGACGCGGCGCCCGATACCCTCCAGTGCCGCCGCACATCAGAGGTTCTCGATTTGTCCTCGCCCGATGTTATCCTCGTCTTGGCTTCGTACTATTTGCTCAGTGCCCTTGCCCGTCGGTCCTTGAAAGTAGATATTTCTGGGCTCCCAGATCCCAACTTGCTTTAGGCGCCTTCCTACTTCAATCGTCGAGTGCTCTTTCTCCTCTTCCTTCCTCTTCAGGGGGCGGGCGCAAGCCCAATCTACTTCCAGCGCCTTCCCCCTTCGGCCGGCGGGTCTGTAGGGACGATGATGATGATGATGATGATGATGATGATGATGATGATGATGATGATGATGACGATGATGACGATGATGACGATGATGACGATGATGATGATGATGATGATGATGATGATGATGATGATGATGATGATGATGATGATGATGATGATGATGATGATGATGGCTACGGATGTCTCGTCCTGGCTACGGATGTCTCGTCCTGCTTTCTGCTCCTGCCGCACCTCTCCCGACCGACGGGCACCCCGTGCTCGCACCGTGTCGAACGGGCTTCGGTGGACGAGCACACGCTGTCGCCAGCACACGCCTCCCAAGGTGCCGGCTGCCCGGCGAGGCCGCCGAGGCGCCGCCCGCCCCGCCGGCCGCGCTGCCGTGCGAGGCCGCGGGCGGCTCAACGGCGCGGGCGGCGGCCCGCCCGCCCGGCCCTGGCGACGCCCTGGCGGCGGGCGGCGGCGCGGCGCTGTGCGCCGGGCTGGCCTGCGCCGCGGCGCTGCTGTGCGCCCTGGCGCGCGCGCGGCGGCGCAGCGCGGGCCGGCCCGGCACCGAGGGCTACGCGCGGCTGGGCTCCTGAGGCGCGCGGCGGCGGCCGTCGCGGCCGCCGTGCGGCACGGCGTCGCCGCGGGGCCGCGGGCGCCAGAGGCGCGCGCGCGGCGGCGGGCCCGGGGAGGCCCTGGGCCGTCCCTCTTGGGCTCTCGGGGTCGGGGTCGCTGGATCGCGCCGCATCGCCGATGCAGTGACGGTGCGGTTCGATGTGGAGCCAGAGCCTCTGCACGCCGACGGCTGCGATGCATAGAGGTGGTGCATCGACGAGCGGCGCGATCCTCCGACACCTCTGTCTGCCCTGACCTCGAAGGGTGATGGGAGGTCTGCAGATGGGGGGTGAAGGGAGCAGCACCTGTGGCACACTTCAGGGGCCCTTTACGGGCCCTCTGTTGCCTTGCACCTTTTTGGACATGTTCGGCGCTGGGCTGCGTGAGCGCTTCACTGCGCAGTGGAATCTACGCGCGCGAGGCATGTGGCGTTATCTTGCTGATGGAGCAGCGTCAGACCCCGAGGGGTTGCGCGGCGATTGCCGGGTCGCGTGCGCGCGGCCGCCGTGCCCCGGTAAAAAGAGGATGCACTTTCTGGGCTTCCTTCGTTTCGTGTAACGCAGTACTGGGCCCCATTGGGGACACTTTTAGGGAACCGAAAAATGGCAAAAACAAAGAAAAATCGCAAGTTTCAAAGTTTCTGTCATTGCTTGTTCCCCTAACTTTCGAGCCACTTGTTTCATCCACGGCGGCAGTTTAGAAGGAAGACGCCGTGCACGTCGGAGGTGAATGGGCAGGGAAAATAAGCGCAGACGCTACTGCAACCAGGCGCTGTGAAACAATCGCCCCCCCCCCGGCGTCGCCAGTTCCATGGGCAAGTGGTGTCAAACATCACCCCATACAACACATGCCAAAGCACATCACATATCAGGACAGCTGCGCCTCCGACGTGTACGGCGTCTTTCTTCGCGGCAGTGTAGGGGCACCCGTGGGACACTTTCATGCACCGCATTTTCGGCCGCCCGCCAGCGCTGCGCATCACAAGGTCTGAGCAGGAGGCTGCCGCGCGCGCCGTTCGTGGGGCAGGTCGCTGGCCGCGCGAGGAGAGGCGCCGCAAGCACGGGGGAGCCGCCGTCCGAGAGGGAACGCCCCACTCGAGCAGCGCACCATCGCTATCGTTCGACCAATCCCCCCACCCCCATCCCCACGCCCTCCCAACTCGAGCAGCGCACCATCGCTATCGTTCGACCAATCCCCCCATCCCCCATCCCCACGCCCTTCGAGCCCCCCCCACCAAATGACCCTCCCAGGGTGTGGATGCGGCCCTCGAAGCCCGCAGGGAGCGGCCGCTCTCTCTCCCCCCCCCCACCTGGGAGGGTCCCCACTCGGCCCCCCCCAAAGAGAGTGGGGGGGCCCAGGCCCCGCCGCCGGGGACCCCGGGGGGAGCGGGCGGAGAGAGAGAGAAGGTGAGGCGCCGGGAGCGCCCAGCTCGCGCCGCCCGCGCACCCTCCGTGAGACAAGTGTGCGCCTCCCGTTGCCTCGTGTGTGGGGGCAAAGCAGCTCTCCCGCCCAACCTGGGCTTCCCCACTCCGACTCACGGTGGGGGGCCGCCAGGCGCGTCACGTGGGGGGCCGCCAGGCGCGTGGCCCCGGGCCGTCCCTGGGCCTCGTGCCTCGCCTCGCGGCGCCGCGAGAGCCGGCAGGGTCCCTGGGGGGGCGGCGGGTCGTGGCGCAGGCGGCCTCGCCAGAACGGTGGGCGGAAGCCGCGCCGCGCTGGCGACCGTCGTTTTCTGGTTACGCATGCTTGGCTGTGGCCCGCTGCGTCGGCTGAGGGTGACGTGCTGCCCCACGCAGGCCCTGGCGGTAGCAGACCAGAGGCGTCAGGGGCGGTGTCGTCCAGAGCCTGCGCTCCCATTTCGTCGCTGACCATGCGGTTCTGCGTGGAGCCGCGTGCAGAGGCGTACTCCTCCTCCCTAGTTATGTTTTCCTTCCCCTCTTCCTAAGATCCTCCTCGTCGCAATTTTTGTGGCGATTTCCATTCTCATGTGCGACAAGGCTGGCTTGTAGTTGTGGCATCGTCCCAACAGTGTGTGTTTCACTTGGCGGGTTTGGCCGCGCGGGCTCCGTGCTGCTTTCCCGCTCACAGAATCGCTTCGCCTCGGCATCGTGCAGAAAAAAGGGTCATGAGGGCGGGGGGTCTGAGATTTCGTTCCGCAAACGTCGGTCTCCCCGGAACCGCCTAACAGTTTCCCAGGACGAGCGATTTACCTCAGGGATGCCTCTGGGCCCAGGACACTTTTCACCCAGGACCCATCTGTCTCGAGGCGTCTGCGACGGGCCAGTCGGGGCGCCTTTTCTGCGCACCGTTTCCACGGCAGGGGGCGCAGCGATGGTGCACGGCCGACGAACTTCGAACGGACAAGTTCCACCAACGCGCTGGCATGGAAAGAGCTTCGGTCAGCACGTTTCTGATCGGGGGCGTCCACTAGGAGTGAGGGCTAGGGGGCTGGGGGAACTCACTGCCTGGGGCCACGTTACCTCCCCCAGTATCCTGGCCCGCTTTTTCTTTCCATGCGTTCCCTGCCCCCCCCGTTCGTCCGCCGACATACTTCGGGCCACGATGCGCGGCGCCAGTGATACAGTCGAATACTCAAGTAGTAGTTCCGCCGCAGGCGGCGGGAACCCTTCCTCCCCCTCCTCGTCCTCCTCCTCGCTCGAGCCTCGGGTCTGGCCCTCCTCGTCTCACTTCCTCCTCCAGCTTGAATGCCAGCATCTTGAGGTTGATCGGGGCAGCCCCCAGGAAATATCAGTAGCCTGACACTGTTCAGGTGGCTTATTGCCCTTTCGCGCCCTCTTATTGGTGGGCGCCAGTGTTTTGCGTTCTTTTCTGGCGTTGTTTGGTCCTGGGGCCCCTGGTCTGCGGTGTTTAACTGGACCCTGGGTGCTGGCTGCCCCACGTTTTTAGACTTTTCGACATAATTAGGGTTCCCGCCCGCCTCAGTTTTTCTCGATGGTAGTCCCCCGAAGAATTTTGTGGAGCTCAGCCCGCTTCTGGCCACAGGGATATGTCCGTTCTGTGAGTCGAGGAGCGCGTGAGCCCCCCCACGTGCTAAGTCACCGCATATCATGCGCACTCGAGGAACCAGAGCTAACTTTTTGTTTTCAGTTTCGGCCGAACTCAGACTCGCGTTCCTGATGAGCCCGCCGCCGCCCCCTCTTCCTGGCCACCTTCTTCGGCGCACCCGCGCTGATGTCTGGGAAATGTTCTGTCACGCCTGCGTCGGGGAACATGGCTGTAGCCTGATAGGCGGCGCCCCCCTTGGCCCCCCGCGTCCTGTCGTCCGCAGCAGCAATGGTAAGCGCGGTCGGTCCCATCCGTTCGCGTGCCGCTCCACATGTGTGTGCGTGTGTGCTCCGAGCCTTCGATCTCCTACCCAACTCTCACGCCTTCGGAGGACCTCCTCTCCCTGCCCGCTGCGCGCGACTGGCGCCGCACATCATCCAACCGAACCTCCCTTCACACACGAGCTGGCGGCACACGGTCAACCGTGGACACTCCTGAGCAACGGAAGAATTACAGACCAATCGCGAGCGGCCTCATGTTGTACAAGCTCTTTTCGGGACTTATTCGCAACAGGTTGCATCCGTATCTTGAGTACCAACAGCGCGCTGACCAAGCAGGGTTCCGACCCCCACCGAAGCACGACGACCATTTGCTCACAACATCGTTGCTGCAACAGGTCACAGGTGAATGGCAAGTTCCAATGTGGTCACCCTCAGACTCCAAAACAAATCGATAGCATGGCTTCCGCGAGTATTTGGGAGTCGCTAGCACACAGCAGAACACGCCCAGACCATACACACACACACACACACATCGTTTGTGACAAAGCCTGTCGAATGGCAGGCGGCGTCAGCCCACACAGACCGCCCCAGCAGGCCGTGTGCGGTTTTGTATGGGGAACGAGGCAGGGGTACCCCCTCAGTTCTGTAGTTTCCACATGCGTGCCGGAGAACATCTACGACGGACAACACCGAGACGGGCGGCTAAGAACTAGGGCTTCATAAGCTCCAGCTGCACTCGGACGACCAGCTCAACAGCCCACGTTCTGTAGACGACACCCTGCTGTTTGCCGGGACGCTCAACCATTTTACACATAGGTTTGCCGATTTGATCGCGGTAGCGAGAAAGGCGGGCCTAGAACTGCACCCTGACAAGACCACGATCATGCAAAAAGGCCAGCGACAACCGCGTGGCAAACGCGCCTCCGACTCCTGGCACGTGCTCGGCATGAATGATGAGGTTCTGCCACCTTGCCGCGGAACGAAATGTTTAGGGCGACAATTACAGCACAGCATTCCCCAGGAAACAGATCTGCGAAGTCGTATCGCGACGGCATGGCTGAAGCTCTCCACACTCAGAGGCAAACTGACAGGGACAACTTACTCACGATTTGACTGGCTCCTCCTCCTCAGCGGAACCATCACACGGACAGCTCTGTACGGCTGCGAAGCATGGACTCATTATTCATGTGAGAACCGTCTGTGGCATCCAGCGCTACATCTGACCCAAGCCAACGTCGACGACCGACAGGACAACAGCCATCAGCACGACGACGACGACGACACGATCACAGAAGACAACACGACGCCGGATTCCACACACCCACAGCACAATCGACGCCCGACGACGAGAACGACCTCGATTTGTTGGAACCCTGGTTCCAATGGATCAGACGTGCCACTCACAACGTGGAGACTGCAATTGGGCGATTGCGAATCAAAGACTGTGCGTGTTGTAAAACGGTAGACATGGAAGAGGGTTCACATGCTGAATACAACAGACGAACAAGTATGCATCCGACACGTGACCCAGTGGAGACCACAACACGGCCAAGTATACGATGCAACGCGGAGGCCAGGCAGCCCAAAGTCATACGGATCGGCGACGTGAGGCGCTACGTAAACAATCATATGGGACCTGGCGGACATGGATGTCTGAGTGTCGAAGCAACATTACGTGTTGCCACAATCGGGCTTTGGAACAATATCGATTCCCATTTCTGACTGGGCCTCATTTTCTGGCGTCCTCGTGCCCCAGCGCCGCACCCGCAGCACCCCGTGTTCAGTGTTCAACGCTGCAGGAGTGCCGCGGGGAGGTGTGGAGGTGCTACAGAGGAGGATGGAGTAGGGGGGGGAAGGGAAGGCGAAGGGAACCGGGGAGGGAAGGGGGAATGGGGAGGAGAGCAGAGGGAGGGAGGGCGGCGGGGATGTGAGAGGAACAAGGAGGGAGGAGGGAGGAGCTAGGAAATATGATGTAGGGGGTGGGAGACAGAAGGGAACAAGCGAGGGAGGAGGAGTTGGAGGAGGAGGAGTAGGGCAGGAACAGTGCAGACCCAAAGCTCATCAACGATGTTGCAATGCACCCTCCTTCCGGGTTCCCTCTGCATATGCCCCAAAGAAAATTTGGTTCATTTGCTGAAAGTGCCCTGTTGCAGGACAAGCGTCAGAGAGTTCTTAATCGTGCCAAAGCGAAATTCCTTGGACTTCATCGCCGCGAATCAACGTGACTGCTGCGTCATGACAATCCTAAATCGTACCAGAACGCCAGTCCTGAGTTTCCAACGCCGCGAATCAACTTGACTGTTGCGCTTCCATTTTTTTATCATGTCACACAATTCCTAGGACTTCAAGCCCACGAGTCCTTTAAACAGCTGAACGCTTTGAAGTCGAATGCGCACGCGGCGCTAAGGCGAGAGCCACATTCTGAAGACGACCCGCCCTCAATCCTTGAAGCTGTCGCCACCTTGCAGCTGAAGGTGCGCGGCGCTAAGGAGAGAGCCACCACTTCTCCATCCTTGAACATGTTGCAAGCATTTAAGACCAAAGTGCGCGGCGCTGAGGCGAGGGCCACATTCTGAAGACGGCCCGCCCTCCATACTTGACGCTGTCGCCACCTCTTAATCTGAATGTGCGCGGCGCTAAGGCGAGAACCAGCAGGTCTCCGTTTCGAATTTGTTGTAAGCATTTAAGACCAATCTGCGCGGCGTTGAGGCGAGGGCCACATTCTGAAGACGGCCCGCCCTCCATACTTGAAGCTGTCGCCACCTATTAATCTGAATGTGCGCGGCGCTAAGGCGAGAACCACCAGATCTCCGTTTCGAACTTGATGCAAGCATGTAAGACCAAAGTGCGCGGCGCCAAGACGAGGCCCACATTTTGAAAGCGACCCGCCCTCCATCTTATAAGCTGCTGCTAGCATGAAAGGGAATGCGTGCGGCGCTAAGGCTTAAGGCGAGAGCCGCATTTTGAAAACGACCCGCCCTCCACCTGTCGCCACCTTTTTAGTCGAATATGCGCGGAGCTAGAGCGAGAGCCACCCGTTATCCATCCTTGAAATTTGTACGTGCAAACATTTGAAGCCACAGCGCGCGGCGTTAAGGCGAGGGCCGCATTTTGAAAACAACCCGCCTTGCATATTTGAAACTGTTGCTAACATTCGAAAGACTGCGTGCGGCGCTAAGGCGAAAGCCACATTTTGAGAACGACCCGCCCTAATCCTTGAAACGGTTTCTAACATGGGAAAGAGTGCGTGCAGCGTTTAGGCGAGAGCCACATTTTGAAAACAGTCGCCACTTTTTTAGTCGAACGTGCGCGGCGCTAGAGCGAGAGCCACCCGTCATCCATCTATGGACTTGAAAGTCAAAGTGCGCGGCGATAAGGCGAGGACAACATCTTGAAAACGAGCCGCCCTCCATCCTCGAAGCTGCTGCTAGCATGAAAGAACATGCGTGCGGCGCTGCGGCGAGAGCCACATCTTGAAAACGACCCGCCCTCCATCATTGAAGCTGTCGCCACCTTTTTAGTCGAATGTGCACGGCACTAGAACGAGAGCCACCCGGTATACATTCTTGGAATTGGTGCAAGCATTCAAGAGCAAAGTGCGCGGCGCTGAGGCGAGGGCCACATTTTGCAAGGAACCGCACTCCATCCTCGAAGTTGCTGCTAGCATGAATGGGAGTGCGTGCGGCGCTAAGGCGTGAGCCACATTTCGAAAGCGACCCGCCCTCCATCCTTGAAGCTGCTGCTTGCGTTTAAGACGAACGTGCGCGGCGTTAAGGTGATAGTCGCCGTTGGAAAAAAGCACCCGCCCTCCATCCTTGAAGCAGTTGCAAATTTCCAAGCTTCAGGATCACAAGTGGCGAGGAGATCTCAGGCGACACGCCAGGTCCGCCCTACCGACAGGCAGGAGCAATTTATAAGGACAAGGGATGGAGGACAAGCGTAATGAGGGGGAATATGGTCAAGCTGCGGGCCAGAGGTGCAGAACTTCAAAAAACGCTCGAGAGCCTTGTGGGTCGGAGGTGCAGCATCCTTGAAACGCTCCAGGCTTCGTCGGCCACACGTGCAGAGATTTCCCGGAACATTCAGATGCGCCCCTGGTGTCGGCTGCACGCACGCAAAAGTGGCCCTCTGTCAGACTGACCTTCGGCGCGCGGCCTTCGCGGCCAGAGCCAAGCACGCGAGCCCCGCTGCAGGCGCACCGCCTGCAGCGATCGGCAAGCTGCGCGCCACAGGCCGTCACTCTTGCTCAGGGCCGCTTCTGCGCGCAGCCGACAGTGCCTCATTTGGGCGGACCCCGCCCTCCGCCGACCGCGCTGCCTGGACGGGCGCGGCACCCTGTCCGCGCCCGCGGGGCTTCGCCGTCAACGCCACCGCTGCGACGACGCCGCCGCGGCGACGACGCCGCCACCGCGGGGACGACGACGATGCCAACGGCGGCGGCGGTGACCCCCCCCCCCTGCAGGACGCTTGCGCCGCCGCCGAGGCGGCCCTCGCCGCGCCGGGGGACCTAGAGCGCCTGGGCGCGGCGGCGGCGGCTCGCGCCGTGGGGGCGCAGGCCAGCGGCGCGCGCCGCCGCTGTGGCGGTGGTCGTCATCGCCGTCGCCGTGGTCGTGGTCGTGCTCGCCGTCGCGCTGCTCCTTTGCTGCTGATGCTGCTGCTGCTGATGCTGCTCCTTTGCCTTTGCTGCTCCTTTGCCTTTGCTGCTCCTTTGCTGCTGCAAGCTGCTGCTGCAAGCTGCTGCTACAAGCTGCTGCTGCAAGCTGCTGTTGGCCGCCGCGGCAGCCGCCGCCGCCGCCAACGACGCCGCCGCCGCCGCCGCCGCCGCCGCCGCCGACGACGACGACGACGACGACGACGACGACGACGACGGCGGCCGAGGCCACAAACGCCACGGCGCCCGACCTGGCCGCTGCGGGCGGCCCCGCAGAGGCTGGCCTTTACGTGTGAGCGCGGGCGGCCCGCGCGTGGCGCCCGGCCCGCTGGCCGCACGACGCCCCGCGCACTCCAGGAGGCCCGGCGAGTCAGCGGCCGCCCTCCTGCGGCCACGCGCGCCCGCGGCAGGCGGCCGCTCCGCGCGCCGCGGGCCCGCGGTCAGGCGCTGGCCAGGCGCTGGCCAAGGCGCCCGTGGCCAGCGGGCGGCGGGGCGGCCCTGGCGGCAGCGGCCTTCCGCGGCCGCGAGGGTCGGCGGCCAGGCGCTGGCCAAGGCGCCCGCGGCCAGCGGGGGCCAGCCCGCGCCGGCTTGCGGCCGCCGAGGCGGCGGAGCGGGCCTCGCAGACGGGGCCGGAGGGGGTCGGAGGATCGCTCCGCATCACTGCTGCATCGACGACGCGGCTCGAGGTGGAGCCAGAACTTCTCCGCGCCGACGGCCCCGAGGCATCGTCGGCGTCGACGATGCGCCCGCGATGCTGCGCCATCCGCCGAAGCTGTCTACTCGGGCTCCATTCAGGAGGCCTCTATGGAGGGAAGCCTCTGCGCGCGCTCGCGGGAGGCTCGCGCCGTCAAGCCGCGTGTCTATTTGGCTGAGCCTGCCATGCCCGGCGGGCGCGCGCAGGAGGCGGCGCGAGGGGGGCTGCCTTCTGATAGTGTGGGGGCTTCAGAAGTCCTTCTGCCCTCCAAGAAGCCTGCTCAGGTCTGGAAGGCGTCTCGCTCTTATTCTGGGAGGCTCCCTCCTCGTGCTCTCTGAAATGCTCGGAGGTCCTCTTTCTCCTCCTCCTCCCCCTCCTCCTCCTCGTCCTCGTCCTCGTCCTCTTCCTCCTCGTCCTCCTCCTCTTCCTCCTCCTCATCCTCCTCCTCCTCCTCCTCCTCCTCCTCCTCCCCCTCCTCCTCCCCCTCCTCCTCCTCCTCCTCCTCCTCCTCCCGTGGGGCTGTCGGCGGTCTTCGGAGGTCTTCGGAGGGGTCTCTCGCGTGTGGCTGCTGGAGGGGTGGCCGGACCGCGGCCCTGGCACGGGGCGCGCCGGTCCAGCAGCGATTCTGTTGTCGGCCCGGGCTTCTCCGCGCCGTGGCAGCCACTGCGGCGGGCGGCTCCTCACGGTGAGTGGCCCCCTGCTAGGCCCTGGCTGGGCCCCGGAGCCGTCGAGGAGTAGGTAGAGCTCGTGGCGAGAAGCCGATCCGGGGCAAGGAGACCTTTGGGGCTCCCCGCTGCAACAGCAAAGGCACGGCGAAGGTGTGGGAGGGAGGGGGAGGCTCTCTTGCCAGATAAACGTTGTTGTTGTTATTGTTGTTGTTGTTGATACAGGCGGGGCAGGCCCCCCCGGGGGGGAGAGGGGAGGGGGGGGGGGCGAACAACACAACACAACACAACGCAACCCCATGGGGGTTTGCGTGTGTGTGTGTGTGCGTGTGTGCGCGTGTGCGTGTGTGCGTGTGTGCGTGTGTGCTCTTCCCCCTCCCGATCCTCCTCTTCGTCCCCCCCCGTCATCTCTACATTTTTATCATTCGTACCACTACTACTACTACTACTACTACTACTACTGCTGCTACTTATTTTTGTCCATACTAGCACCAGTGCTACCATTACCACTAGTACTACCACCACTGCCAATGTTATTGCTACTACACTCTGGTTTACAACAGCAACAACAATTTCCATTCTTAATACCACTACCACCACGCTTACTATTATTACTGATACGATTACGACAACGACTACGACGACGACTACTACTACTACTACTACTACTACTACTACTACGATTACTACTACTACTACTACTACTACTACTGCTACTACTACTACCACTACCAGTTCTAGTAGCAGTACTACTACTACTACTACTACTACTACTACTACTACTGCTGCTGTTACTACTACTACTACTACTACTTATTCTACTACTACTACTTCCACTACTACTCTCACTACGAATACTACCGCCACCACTACTACTACTATTTCTACTACTACTACTACTACCACTACTACTGCTACTATTACTACTACTACTACGACTGCGACTACTACTACTACTACTACTACTACTACTACTACTACTACTGTTACTAATGTTATAAATGATACCACCACTGCTACCATTACCATTACTACTGCCACCGCTACCACTGCCACTGTTAGTATTTCTACACTTAGTTTTACAAAAGCAACACTTATATTATTCTTACTACTACTACTACTACGACTACTACCACCACGGCTACAACTACTACTGCTACGACTACGACTACTATTATTGATACCTCTGCTACGACTAGTTCTACTACTAGTACTACTCCCACTGCCACTAGTAATATTGCAACGACTACTACTATTACTAGTGATACTGGTACTAGTATCTCTACTACTACTACTACTACTACTACTACTACTAATAATAATAATAATACTGCGAATGCCACTTGTACTATTACTACGACGACTGCAACTATTACTAGTATTACTACTTGTACGGCTACTGCTACTACTGCTGCTACTCAAACGAATGGATTCGTACTACTCATACTACTGCTACTACTACTACTGCTACTACTACGACTACCACGGCTACTACTACTACTACTACTACTACTACTACCAATACTATTGCTACTACTACTACTACGACTACTACTACTACTACTACTACTACTACTACTATTGCTACTACTACGACTACTACTACTACTACTGCTACTACTACTACTACTACTACTTTTGCTACTACTACTATTACTACTACTACTACTACTACTTCTTCTTCTACTACTACTACTACTGCTACTACTACTACTACTACTACTACCAGTGCTAGTGGTACTACTACAATTTCTTGGGCGACTGCTTTTACTAATACTGCTGTCACTACTACTCGTGCTACACCTCAACTGCTATGTCGATTACCACTACTCATACCTATACTACAGATACCTCAGGGGTTCTTAAGGGTACCATAGGGTTTCTTAGGAAATCCCCTACGGACATTGCAGGAATCCTTAATCATACCGTAGGGATTCCTAATGAGTCCCCAGGGATAACTACGGGGTTCTTGAGGCTTCTATAAGGATGCCCTAGGGCATCTTCAGGATTCCCTGAGGATGCCGTAAGGATTCTTAAGGATCGCCCAGGGATTCTAAGGGATGCCCTGAGGATTCCCAAGGGATTCCTTCGGGATTCCTCAGGATTCCCAAAGGATTCCCTCGGGATTCTTTTTTCGGATTCCCATGAGGATTCTGAAGGATTCCTGAAGGGTTCCCTAGTGGCTCTGAAGGATTCCCTGGAGTCCCCAAGGATTCCCTGAGGCTTCCCTATGGATTCTTGGGGCTTCCTTAGGGATTCTCAATGATTCCCTAAGGGTGCCCAAGGATTCCCTAAGGATCCCCTAAGGATTCCATCGACATTCTTAAAGATTCCTGATGGATTCTTAAGAACTCCTTGAGGATTCCAGGATTCTTAAGGATTCCCTAAGGAGTCCCTAGGGATTCTTCAAGATTCCGTGAACATTCCTTAGGGATTCTGAAGGATGCCCCAGGGGTTCTTAAGGATTCCTTTTAGGGATGCCTAATGGATTCTTGTGGATTCCCTGAGGATGCCCGGGGGATCCCCTAGGGTTTCTCAATGAGTCCTTAAGGATCCCGCAAGGATTCCTTAAGGATTCCCAGCGGATTCTTTAAGGATTCTTAAGGATTCCCTAGGGACTCCCTAGGGAATCTTAAGGATTCCTTTGGGATTTTTGAGGATTCCCTAGGGATTCTTGGGGATTCCCTTGGGACTCCCTAGGGAATCTTAAGGATTCCTGAAGGATTCGTAAGGATTCCTTAGGGATTTCTTTGGGATTCCTGAGGGGTTCGTAAGGATTCCCTGGGAATTCTTCAGGACCCCCTAGGGATTCTCTAGGATTCCTGAGGGATTCTTGAGGATTCCGCAAGGATTCCTGAAGGTTTCCTAAAGGATTCCTTAGGGATGCTTCAGGAGTCCCTAGGGATTCCCCAGGGAGTCTTCAGTATTCCCTAGGGGTTTTGAAGGATTCCTGAGGGATTCTTAAGGACTCCCTGCGGACCCCCTAGGGATTCTTAAGGATTCAGTAGGCATTCCCGGTGGATTATTGAGAAATCCTTCGGGATTCTGAAGGATTCCTGAAGGATTCTTGAGGATTCCGTAAGGATCCCTTTCGGATCCCCTAGGGATTCTTGAGGATCCTCTAAGGATTCTCCGAGGATCCCCGAGGGATTCGTGAGGATTCCCGAAGGATCCCCGAGGGATTCTTTAAGGATTCCTTACAGATTCCCGAAGGATTCCCTAGGGATTCCTTCGGGATTCCCTAAGGATTCCCTAAAGATTCCTGAGGATTCCCTAAGGATTCCCTAGGGATTCCCTAGGGATTCTGATGGATTCCCTAGGGATCCCCTCGGGATTCTTATGGATTCCCTAAGGATTCCCCCAGGATTCCCGAGGGATTCCCGAGGGATTCTTAAGGATTCCCTAAGGATTCCCTCAGGATTCTTAAGGATTCCCTAAGGATTCCCTAGGGATTCTCAAGGATTCCCTGAGGATTCCCTCGGATGTTGTGTTGTGTTGTTCGCCCTCCCCCCCCCCCGTCCGGACTGACCGGGGGGGCAGTGCCGGCCTCCACCACTGGTGGAACCGGCGGATCCGCTCCCGCACCCCGGGGGGGCCATGCTGGCCTTAACTTTGTTGTTGAATATTATTACTTCTAAAGAATAATTACTGTGGGGCCCCCTGGTGCACGCCCCCCTCGCCGCGCCTAGGCCGCAGCCACATTTTCATCATTTTCGTGAGGAAGTCTCAGGCAAAACGGGGGAGTCCGGATCCGGTTGTTTTGTTGACGCCCGCCTTCCCTGTCAAAAAAACAATATAAAATGACATGTCTTGTTCTAACATAACCAAACTTCAAGAATCCTTTGCAACAAATGACACGAAGTGCACACTCGCGCGCGCAAGATGAAATCCTTCCAAAACCTTAGTTTTCGTAGCGATTTTAACATAAAAACATGAAAAACCCAATGGTTTTTCAAAAAAAAAGTTTCAAAAATTCATCCCGCGCGCTCTTGCGGATTTCTTAGGAAACCCAATACTTTTTCAACATTTCTGTCAAACGGGCTCTTGCGAGCAACTTTTTCACGTGCTTCGAACTTCTGCAACAACGGTTGCGCGCCTGCCAGGGCCATCATCCCTGTCAAATAATACCATATGGGACACATTCGTTTTTTCTTCGCGCGCGCACGCCGAAATCTTCAATTGCAGGGGGAAAAGTCGTATACTAAGCTAGCTTACAGAAAATGTTACCACAACAAGTCATTGTACCCATGCGCCAGTGTAGTAGCCAAGGTCGTCCGCAGGCCACGAAGTGAGGTGTCCGAACGTCATAGGGCGGGAAGCTGGGTGTGGGTGGTGGCGAAGAGTCGTTTGGAAATTTGGTAGAGCTTGAACCGGCCCCCCCACAAAGTGGGGGTATTGCCCGCCTCCTATGAAAACCCTGGCACTGGTGAGAACGGAGTGTCCCCACGTGCTAGTAATTGTTGTTGTTGTTGTTGTTGTTGTTGCTGTTGTTGTTGTTCTTGTTGTTGTTGTTGTTGTCTCTCTCCCTCTCTCTCGATCCATCTCTTTATCTCAATGTCTTTGTCCGTCAACTTCTCTGTCATGTTCCCTCTCTCTCTTTCTCTTTTTCTCTTCTTCTCATTCCCTCCCTCGCCTCTCTGTCTCTCTCTCTCTCTCTGTTTCTCTTTCTCCCCCGCCCGCTCTCTCTCTCTCTCTCTCTCTTTCTCTTTTTTTTTTTTTGTTTTCTCTCTCTCTCTCTCTGATTCTCTTGCTCCGTGACCGGCTTTGCCATCCGTTTCCAGTTTCTGAGGCTGCACGTTTGAAATGGTATGCCCATCGTTTCACTGCCGCCTCTCTGAGTATCATTGTTGGAGTGGCGCTCTGATTCGCACGGCTCCGCTTCTCTGCCGCGTCCGCCTCCGATATTCATATAGCTGTACCCATACATAGTTCACGGATGCTTACACATGTTGGTTTACGCTGGACTACGTTACTAGATGCACATGCATGTACGTGTGAACGTCTGTGTATGCAAGCTTGTATGTATGCATGTATGTATGCTTGCATTTATGTATATGTGTATGTATGCATGTGTGTATGTATGTGTGTATGTATATATGTATGTATGTATGTATGTACGTATTTATGTTCGCACGTACGTGCGTACGTACGTACGTATGTATGTATGTATGTATGTACGAGTGTGTACTTACGATGTATGTATGCGTGTATGTATGTATGTACGTATGTATTTAGGTGTATGTATGTATGTATGTACGTGCGTGTTGCATGCCAGTGTGACTGAACGGATGCAAGTCTGTATGTACGCGTGCATGCATGTATGCACGTTTGTAGTGTTGATTGTTGAATGTCTGTGTATACATGTATGTATACATGCATGCATGTACGTATGTGTGTGCGTCTGTACGTATGGATGCATGCGTGCATGTGTGTGTATGTTCATGGATGTATGTATGTGTGTATCGACGTACGTATGTACGCATAGATATGTATGCAGATTGGTAGGTATACATGTATGCATGTATGTATGTATCTAAGTCCGCGTTCACGTATGTATGATGAATGCATGTATGTAAATATGCATGCGTGCATGTATGTATGCATGCATGATGTATGCGTGTATGTATATACATGTGTATGTATGCATGCATGCCTGCCTGTCATCATGTATGTATGCATGTACGTATGCATGTGTGTAGGTTTGCAGGTCTGCATGTATGTATGCGTGTATGTATGCATGTATGTATGCGGGTGTGTTTGAATGCCTGTCAGCCTGCCTGTCTGCATGCGTGTTCGTATGTATGACGGTATGTATGTATGCATGCATGTGCGCATGTATGTATGCATATACGAATGCATGCATGTATGTAGGTGTGGATGTATGCATGCATGTACGCCACCATGCATGTATGTATGCATGTATGTATGTATGAGTGTATCCATGTATGCGTGAATTAGTGCATGTACATATGTGTATGAGTGTGTCCGGTTGCATGTGTGTATGCATGTATGTATGTATGAATGGGTGCATCGATGTATGCATGTGTGTATGTATATGTGCGTGTGTGTATGCGAGTATGCATGTATGAGTATGAGTGCGTATGTGTCGATGTATGCATGCATGGAGTGCTGTATGTATTGATGTATGTATGTATGCATGCATGTAGCCATGCATGTATGCAGGTACGTGTGTCTGCATGTATGCATGCATGCGTGTATGCATGTTGTTGCGTATGTATATATGTTTGTATGCATGCATATACGTATGTACGGATTGATGACGATATATGCATGCATGAATGTATGTATGCATGCATGTATGTATGCGCGTATGTATGCGTGTAGGTGTGCCTGTGAATGTATGTATGGGTGTATGTATGTCTGTGCGTGTGTGTTTGTATGCATGTCTGTCTGTCTGCCTGTCTGTATGTATGTATGTATGTATGTATGCGTGCGTACGTATGTATGTATGTATATATAGATATGGATGTATGTGTCTATATATGCATGCATGTATGCACGTGTGTATGCATGTATGTATGCATGGCTGTATGCACGCGTGTGGATATATAGTGTATGTATGTGTGTATGCATATATGTGTGTACATGTGCGTGCGCATGTATGCACACATCGAAGACGCCTACGGCGAGCCACTGTCGCCCCTACCTTTAGAATTGCCCGTGGAGCTAAACGTTGGGCCAAACTCTGGCCAAGCTACTGGACCATGTGCTCCCCCAGCCGTTGTGGAATCCCTGGGGGGGAACACTTGGGAGAGAACTGTAAGGAGGAGGAGGAGGAGGAGGAGGAGGAGGAGGAGGAGGACTAGGAGAATGAGGATCAGGAGAAACATAACACAGACGTAAAGGTGGGAAGTGGGGGGGAAGACGGCAATCCACAAAATATGTGAAAGTATTGAGGAGCAGCAGCAGTAGGAGAAGGATCTGGAGGAGGAGGAGCAGGAGGAGGCGGAGGAGGAGAAGGACGAGGAGGAGGAGAAGGAGGAGGAGGAGGGGGAAACGGAGGCCTCCTGAGGCCGCCTTGTGGCTTCCCGGGGGCTTCCTTGGGGGCCTCTGCGGGGCCTCTTGGGATCCCCTGGGGCTTCTTTGGGACTTCAAGGGGTGGGGTACTCGAAGGCACCTTTTGGCATGTGGAGGCCGTCTTCGTGGGTTGGGTCTCTCCTTGGACGCTTTAGGGCCTTCTTGGGGGTCTGAGTGGCCGTCTTGGGAGCCTCTTGGGCCGTATTCGGGTCTCTTGCTAGCCTATTGAGCCGTCTTTAGGCGATCTTTGGGGCCAACGGGACCGTCTTGGAGCGTCAGAAGCCAGCAAAGGCGAGAGCTCTAACATAAGAACCTTGCTTGGACAATCAATGATTTTGGCTTCCTGGAGGTCCTCTTAGAGCCCTTTAGGGGCGTATTGAGGGCCTCTTGGGCCGTCTGGAGGGCATCCTTGGGCCGCCGTGTGGCCATGTTGGCCATCTTGGAGGCGTCTAGGCACCGCCTTGGAGGCCATTTGGGCCGTCTTGAAGGCCATCATAGGGCCATCTTGGGCGGAACAATCTGTGCCTCTCCATTTCGGGGTGCCGTCTGTGTGGCCAGCGGGTCATGACGAAGGCCACTGGGAACCCTCGCGAACAGGTTTTCAAAACAGTAAAACGTCTAGCACTCCGAGCTCTCCTGTGATAAACACCGGGGGCGGCGGATCCAAGAGGGCCGTCATGAGGCCATCTTGGAGGCCTCGTGGGCGACCTTGGAACGATCTTGCGGGGCTCTTGGGCCGTCTGGAGCCGTCGGAATGCCGAGAAGAGGCGACTGCCAAAATCCATCAAAGGCCAAAGAATCAGTAATGATTTTGGTCTCTTCGCGCCCTCCTGGAGGACCCCTTCCAGGCCTCTTGGCCCGTCTTAGAGGCCGTAGGCTCCTCCCCTGCCCTTTGTAAGCGCCTTTGTGGCCGACAGCTGGGCCAGAGTTTGGCAAAGCTATCGGGCCAGTTGTTCCCCGAGTCGGTTTGGGAAGACTTCGGGGAACGCATGGGGGAGCAAGAAGAGGGGGAGGGGGAGGATGAGGAACAAAGAGGAGGAGCAGGAGGAGGAGGAGGAGGAGAAGGATGAGGCCTCTTGGGCGCCTCTTGGGGCACTCTTGGGGCCTCCTGGGAGCTTCCCGGGGGCCTCTTGAAGGGTTTTCGGGGGCCTTTGGGGGCTTCTTGGGGGCATGTTTGGCCGTCTTAGGGCGTTCCTGGCTTGTCTGACGCAGTCGGAAGCCGGATTGGGGGCCTGTCTGGGTCGTCTTCGGGCCCTCTTGGGACATATCAGGGGTTCTTAGAGGCCATCTTGGGCGTCTTGGATGCCTCTTTGGCCGTTTTGGGACCCTCTTTGGGCCGTCTTGGCGGCCTTTTGGGCCGTCATGGGGCCATCTTGGAGGCCTCTTGAGTGATCTTGGGGGCCTCTTGCGCCGTCTTGAGCCGTCGGAATGCCGAGAAGAAGCACATGCCAACATCTTCCAAAAACCGATGGACAATCCATGATTTTGGCTCCGTGCCCTCCTGGGAGACCTCTTGGACGCCTCTTGGGGACCTCTTGGGCCGTCTTGGGCCATCTTGAGGTCATCTTAGGCCGTCTTGGGTGCATCTTCGGCCGTCTTGGAGGCATCGTGGGGCCACCTTAGCCGTCTTGGAGGCCATTTTGGCCGTCTTTGCTGCCTCTTGGGCCCTCTTGGGGCCGTCTTGGGGGCCTCTTGGGCCGTCATGGGGCCATCTTGGAGGCCTCGTGGAGACCTCTTGGGGGCCTTCGGGGTCGTCTTGAGCCGTCGGAAGGCCGACAAGTTGAAAATGCAACAATCCTTCAAGAACCGAAGGACAATCAATGATTTTGGTCTCTTCGGGCCCTCCTGGAGGACCTCTTGAGGCCTCTTGGGCCGTCTTGGAGGCCTCTTGGGGGCTTCTTGGGCCGTCTTAGGCCATCTGGAGGCCATCTCAGGCTGTCGTGGGTGCATCTTGGGCCGTGTTGGAGGCATCTTGGGGCCATTTTAGCCGTCTTCGAGGCATCTTGGGCGTCTTGGAGGCCTCTTGGGCCGTCTTGGGGCCCTCCTGGGGCTCCCAAGACTTGGGCCGTCATGGGGCCATCTTGGAGACCTCTCAGGCGATCTTGGGGCGATCTCGGGAGCCTCTTGGGCCGTCGGCAGGCCGAAAGGCGAAAATGCCAAAATCTTTCAAAACCTAGGGACAATCAATAATTTGGCCTCTTCGGGCCTTCCTGGAGGACCTCTTGGAGGCCTCTTGGGCTCTCTTTTGCCGTCTTCTGCCATCTTGAGGCCATCTTAGGCCGTCTTGGGTGCATCTTGGGCCGTCTTGGAGGCATTTTGGGCCTTAGCCGTCTCGGAGGCTATCTTGGCCGTCTTAGAGGCATCTTGGAGGCCATCTTGGGCCATCTTGAGCGAACAAGTGGGGAATTGAGATCCTGGACAATCTTTCCGGGTGGCCGGCAGGACGGGCCGAAGGTCCCGGGGGAGATCTTTGGGAAAAAGAACCAAAAGCAAAACCAATAGGATTCAGCACGCCAGGCACCCCTGCGATGAATCGATAGGGGGCGGCGGATCGAAGACGCCTACGGCGAATCACCGCCGCCCCCTGCCTTTTTGGAAGCGCCTATGTGGCCGAACGTTGAGGCCAGACCTGTCAAGCTATCGGACCGTGTGTTCCCCGAATCGGTTTGGAAAGCCTTCGGGGAACACGTGGACATCTTGAAGGTCATCTTGGCCGCCTTAAGGCCATTTTGACTCTTTCGGGATTTCTTGGAGGACGTCTTGGAGGGCTCTTGGGCCGTCTTGGAGGCCATCTTGAGCGTCTTGGAGGCCTCTTGGGCCGTCTTGGGGGCCTCTTGGGGCCGTCTTGGGCCTCGTGGGCGATCTTTGGGGGCACTTGGGCCGTCTCGGGCCGTTGGAAGGCCGAACAAAAACAAATGCCACAATCCTTCAACCATTCATGGGAAATTAATGATTTTGGCCTTTTCGGGCCTTCCCCTGGAGGCCATCTTCGAGGCTTCTTTGGCCGTCTTGGGCCATCTTAGTGCCATCTTCGGCCGTCTTGGTGGGCCCTGGCCCGTCCGACGCCGTCGGAAGCCGTTTGGGGGGCCTCGCTGAGCCGACCTGGGGCCCTCTTGGAATGCTCCAGGGCCGTCTTGGAGGCCATCTTGGGCGTCTTAAAAGCCTCCTGGGCCGTCTTGGTGGCCTCTTGGGGCCGTCTTGGGGGCGATCGGGCGATCTTTGGGTGCTCCTGGGCAGTATCGGGCCGTCGGAAGGCGAAACAAAGCAAATGTCAACATCCTTCAAAAACCTGCAGAACATCAAGTTGCCTTTTCTGGCCTTCCTGGAGGCCCTCTTGGAGGCCTCTTGGGCCGTCTTGCGCCAGCTTCGAGCCAACTTCGGCCATCTTGGTGGGCTCCTGGCCCGTCTGACGCCGTCGGAAGCCGTTTGGGATGCCTTTTGGGGCCGACTTGGGGCCCTATTGGGGTGCTCCAGGGTTGTCTCAGAGGCCATCTTGGGCGTCTTTGAGGCCTCTTGGGTCGTTTTTGTGCCCTCTTGGGGCTGTCTTGGGGGCCTCTTGGGCAGTCCTGAGGCCATCTTGCGATCTTGGAGGCTTCTTGGGCCGTCTTGGGTCGTCGGATCTTGGAGGCCGTCTTGGACCATCTTGGGCGGACTTGGAGGTCATCTTGGACCATCTTGGAGGCCATCTTGGGCCAACGTGGCCATCTTGGAGGCCATCTTGAGCCGTGTTGGAGGATTTGTTCTGGGATTGAGGTCCTGGGCAATCCTCCCGGGACCCCGGCGGGACGCGTCGGAGCCCCAGGGGGAGTTCCTTTGGAAAAGAACCAAAACAAAAACCGAAATCAGCTAGCACGCCAGGCACCCCTGTGATGAATGGACAGGGGGCGGCGGATCGAAGACGCCTACGGCGAATTACCGCCGCCCCCTGCCTTTGTGGAAGCGCCTATGTGGCCGAACGTTGAGGCCAGACCTGCAAAGCTATCGGACCATGTGTTCCCCGAATCGGTTTGGAAAGCCTTCGGCCGTCCTCTTGGCCGCCTGGAGGCCATTCTGACTCTTTCGGGCCGTCTTGGAGAACGTCTTGGAGGGCTCGTGGGCCGTCTTGGAGGCCATCTTGAGCGTCTTGGAGGCCTCTTGGGCCGTCTTGGTGGCCTCTTGAGGCCGTCTTGGGCGCCTCTTGGGCCGTTCTGGGGCCATCTTGGAGGCCTCTTGGGCGATCCTTGGGCGATCTTTGGGAGCTCTTGGGCCGTATCGGGCCGTCGGAAGGCCGAAAAGTTGAAAATGTCAAAATCCTTCAAAAACTTACGGAACATCACTCTTTCTGGCCTTTTCTGGCCTTCCTGGAGGCCGGGCCGTCTTGGGCCAGCTGCGAGCCACCTTCGGCCATCTTGGTGGGCTCCTGGCCCGTCTGACGCTGTCGGAAGCCGTTTCGGGGGCCTTTCTGGGCCGACTTGGGACCCTCTTGGGGTGCTCCAGGGCCGTCTTGGAGGCCATTTTGGGCGTCTTTGAGGCGTCTTGGGCCATCTTCGGGCCCTCTTGGGGCGGTCTTGGGGGCGTCATGGGGCGTCATGGGGCCATCTTGGAGGCCTTTTGGGCGATCTTGGAGCGATCTTGGGAGCCTCTTGGGCCATCTTGGGCCGTCGGAAAGCCGAAAAGTCGCAAAAGCCCAAATCCTTCAAACACCTAGGGAAAATCAATGATGTTGGCCCTTTCGGGCCTTCCCAGAGGACGTCTTGGAGGGCTCTTGGGCCGTCTTGGAGGCCTTTTGCGGGCCTTTTGGGCAGTCGTAGACCATCTTGAGGCCATCTTGGGCCGTCTTGGAGGCATCTTGGGGCCTTCTTAGCCTTGGAGACGTCTTGGAGACCATCCTGGGCCATCTTGGCCGTCTTGAACGCCATCTTGGGCCAACTGGAAGAAACAGAGGCACGACGGATGCGTTTTGAGCGCCTTTCCGGGTGGCCTGCGGGACGCGCCTGAGCCCCAGGGGGAGTTCTTTTGGAAAAAGAACCAAAACCAAACCCGAGAGGATTTAACACGCCAGGCACCCTTGTGATGAATCGACCGGGGGCGGCGGATATAGTGGCCTTCGGCCCATCTCGCCACCGCGCCTGGGTTGTAGGTCAGATGCCTCTTGGATGCCCTGCCCAGAGGAGCAGGAGGAGGAGGAGGAGGAGGAGGAGGCGGAGGAGGACGAGGCGGAGGAGAAGGAGGAGGTGGTTGGGCGCCGTCTGCAGTGTCGTCAGCCGAGACTACCGACAGCAGGCTACAGAATATGGAGCCCCAAGCGCTGTACTGCAACCGAGCTTCGTGGGAGGCTCACACGTGCAGCAAACAGCAGGGGAAGGGCCCCCCTGGGATCACCCACTGCGCACCTGGGGCATGCTATGCAGCGGCAGCGGGGCCCAGGAGGGCCAGCCCACTCACTTCGCCCTGGGAACCGTCCTGACGAGGGTCCGCAGGTGGTCGAGCGTGAGGGCCGTGTAGATGGACACGCCCAAGGGCGCAGAGGACGGCGTCACGAGCTCGGCGATCAGCGCCGCGCGCTCGCCAGACGCGCCCTCGTCCGCGGGGGGCGCAATCGCGCCTGCAGGTCCAGCAGCGGCCACAGCAGGCGCCGAGGCGGCCGCGGGCGCCCCATGGGGGCACCGCCGCCGCGCGAGGCGCCACGTCTCCCGTGGCGCCAGCCCTGGCCACGGCGGCCTCCTGCCTGCCGCGCCGCCGCGGAGTGCGGGGCGGCAGGGAGTTGGCCCAGCTGTCGTCGATCATCCCGTCCTCGTCCTCCATGGCGGCCGCGCACGCTGTGCCTCCAGGGGCCGCAGCAGCCGCCACCACCGCGGGCACTCCAGCAGGCGCCTCGGTGCCTCCGCCATCCCGGCCGATGCAGGGCGCAGCTACGGGGGCAGCAGCCGGATGGCCGCGCGCCTCCCGCCGCCGCGCCGCGAGCCGCTCGCGCCGCCGACGGCGGCAGGCGCGCCTCGCATCGTCCTTCGCATCGTCCACGCCGACGTCTCCAGTAGCAGCGGGCGGCTCAGGCGGTCCAGCGCTCACGAAGAGCACGGCCGACACCGCCGAGCGGGTGACAGCTGCTACCGTGCGCCGAGGCGCTTTCGCCTGCACCGCCGCGCGAACAGCCGTCTCGACGAGGCAAGCAGCATCGAGCGCGGCCCGAGCCCCTCTAGGCCACGACATGTCGCTCGCGGGTCGCGTCCAGGCCATGCAGTCGCTTGAGCCAAAAGGGCTACGGACGGAGAAGGAGGAGGAGGAGGAAGAGGAGAAGGAGGAGGAGGAGAAGGAGGAGGAGAAGGAGGAGCAGGAGGGAGGAGCAGCAGCAGGAGGAGGACCCTCCCCCGCCCCTGCTTCCGCTTCGCCTTGCGCCCAATCAGCTCGCCCCTCCCGCGCTCCCGCTCCTGCCTCCTCCTCCTCCTCGTCGTCGTCCTCCTCCTCCTCCTCCTCCTCCTCCCCCTCCTCCCCCTCCTCCCCCTCCTCCTCCTCCTCCTCCTCCTCCTCCTCGCCCTCCTCCTCCCCCTCCTCCTCCTCCTCCCCCTCCTCCTCCTCCTCCTCCTCCTCCTCCTCCTCCTCCTCCTCTTCCTCCCCCTCCTCCTCCTCCCCCTCCTCCCTCGAGGCTGGGCGGTGCCAGCAGCGACCGTGCGAGCTTCCGCGCGTCAGTTTCAGAGCTCGCCGCTCCGCGCGGCCGTGCTGGAGCCACAGCCTGCACGCCGACGATGCAGCGGAGGGCAGCGTTAAGTCGGGCACGTCCCTCTACAGGAGGAAAATTCAAAAATAGTAAAATGTCTGGGGACGATTTTTAGCATTGTTTGAATATTTTCATGCTGCTTCCAAAATCCGCCTGTAGGGGAACATGCCCGACCTAAGCACAGCGCGTTTCAAGAGGCCCCCATTGGGCCTCGAGAGACTGCGTCCGACCGCGCCGCGGCTCGGATGCCCTTGCGCACCGCGCGAAAAGGCGGCCGCGGGGTCCTGGCAGACTTGTTGTCCGCTTAGGAGGAAGACGAAGGGACCAGGAGGAGGAGTCAGCGATGCTGCAGTACACCCTCCCATGCAAAGTCCCCACCTCGAAAGTCCCAACAAGAGTAACTCCTTCTCGCTAACTACGGAGAGCGCCCCCTCGAAAGAAGAGCGAAACGTGCATGATGCCGGGAGTGTTGATTCGAACCAGAATCGACACCCAAACCTATACGACCGGCCAAGGCCGACAAGGTTGTTTAGGAGGGCGGAGCCAATGATGGGACAACCATTGGGACAACCGTTCCCTTCCATCGAACAACTCCTATATGCCTATAGATCGATGCCACCAGCTATATGTATGTGTCAGCATATGTCTGTTGACCTCGATACACATACCTATATGCATGTATGTTTGTGTGTTTCCATCCTAGCCACTATACGGACATACGTTTCATACATATATATAATAAATAAATCACGATGCTACATTTTGTATACATGCACACATTTATGTGTACACATCTAGTTACATGTAGATACACAAGCATACACGCATATTTGTAGTGCATCTTTATATCTAGTGTACGTATACACATAGTTATATAAAATGTAGACATAAGCATCTCGATCGTTATGTACACATATGCACATGTGCGTGTATGCATAAACGCATATAGATGCCGACCGCCATATCCTCTTGTACATCGGCATAGTCGTGTTAGTGCCAACCAATCCAGTCATACTTATATATGTATGTATCTATGTATGGCTGAATGAAAAATGTATATATATATATAGAGAGAGTGAGAGAGAGAGAGAGAGAGATGCGTGCACACATATAATGACCTTCGGCCCATCCCGCCACCGTGCCTCTGTTGTGGGTCTGAGGCCTCAAGTTGGGATCTCGTCGAGGCCTCTCGGGGGTCGGGAGGCATTTTTGAAGCCCCTTCGGGGGCTGTTTGGCCTCTTGGGGCCAACTTTGGGCCTCTTGGGAGCCTCTTGGGCCCTCGTGGAGGGCTCTTGGGGACCTCTTGGGGTTTCTTGGGGGCCTCTTGGAGCTTGGGTGGGTGCCTCGTGGGGCGGAAAGCTTGCATTTTCGGTTCGTGTTCTCCCTCTTGGACCCCTCTTGGGCCGTCTTAGGCGCCTCGTGGGCCGTCTTGGGGCCCTTGTGGGGCCCCCTCTGGGACCTCTGGGGCCGTCTTGCGGCGGTCTTGGGGGCCCCTTGGGACGTCTCGCAGCGTCGGAAGCTCGAAACGTGGAGAACCTAAACAGCATAGAACAATTAAAGGCAAACTTATGATTTTGACCTCTTCGGGGTCCTCTTGGGGAGGCTCTCGGAGGCCTCCTGGGACGTCTTGGGCGCTGTTTCGAACGACTGGAGGCCATCTTGGGCGTCTTGGGTTGATTGTTCGGCGAGTCGGGGCCCTCTTGGACCGTCTTGGGGGCCTCTTAGGCTCTCGGCCCATCTTTGCGCCCGCTTGGGCCCGGAGCAGTTGTGCGGAAAGACGCGAGGGGGCCCCGGGGGGCACGCGGCAAGCCCACGAGACTTGTGATTGTGGGGTGCGGGCCCATGAAGGAATCCTCAGGATTGCGGGCTGTTGCTCAAGGGATTAGGCCAAGGACCTGAGGACACTACAATTCGTGCCTGGGAGCACGGTGGTCGATATCCACCTCAGTACCTATAGGTCGGGCTCATTCTCAACATGTTTGTCGATTTATCTATCGGCCTCGCGATCTATCGGTCGTTCTCGCTATTACGAGGTCAATTGATTTTACATCGGGGCACAGAACAACCACCAGGATAACGATCGGGACAATCATTTGGTCAATCATCGGGACAACCATTGGAACAACTAACATCGGAACAGCCATCGGGACAATCTCAATCGGTTTATCTATCCATCGATCTCGCGACCTATTTGTATCACTATCTTGATATCGGTGTCGATATGTGTTCTAGACGCTTCGCATAACCCCACCAGCCCATCCAGAAACGCTGCCCAGGCGAGTTGCCCTGATCAGGGATGTGGAGGAGCATTCAATTTAGCAAAGGGCCGGGGAAGCCGCCGTATCCCAAGAGGAGGATGGAGAAGAAATCGGAGGAGGAGGAGGTGGGGAGTGGGTGGGGGACTCGGGGCCATGGGGCGATCGAACGGGGTGGGGACCATATTAGGGTCCTCTTTCCCCTCAGGCGGCCAACGGGAGGGGGTATTAGGGAGGGGTCAAGACGCCCTCCCCGCCCGCAAGCCGTCTCGCTCACTCGTACCCGCCCTCCCAACACATAAGTAGCACGGGAGCCGCAGAATGTTAAGCGGTCGTCTCTGAATGGACAGATAGTGGAAACAAGACAGATCCCATGTGAGCAACGCTGGGGCGAGTCGTGTCACGCGTGCAAAGCGCGCCATGCGCGCCAGGTGCGCCAGGCACCCCTGTGGCCCAAGCGTGCTAGCCTCGCCTGGTGCGCCAGATGCGCCACGTGGTCCACGTGCGCCATGTGTGCCGCGTGCTCCAGCCGCGCCAGGTGCGCCGCGTTCCGGGCACGCGCAGAGTGTGCCAGGTGCGCTTGCGCACGTGGCAGTGCTCATCGGGAAACGTGTCGGCCCCCACCACCCTTGTCGAAAACGAGCGCGCAATCGCGGCGGGGTGCCCTCCTGGTGTCTGGTGGGCCTGCACACAGCGGGCAGCCTGCCGGCACCCTGGCCGTCCCAGTCACAAGCCGGTGCACAGTGACCGCGGGGTGCCCGCACAGGATCCAGAGTTTGCATCGAAGTGCTTCTCTGCATTGCCTCTTGGCGTGGGTGCTGGCCCGGCGCCCAGTAGGCAGTATGCGGGCACAACCGCCGCCCCTGCGGTGACAGGGTCGAGGTTGGAGCGTCTGCCTCGGTGGGCGGTGGGGGGGCAGACTCGTGCATCGACGGGGGGGCTTTGTGTCCCCCGCCGTGGGCTGCCGCTTCGCGGTCTGTGCCCCCCTGCTCGCTGCGCGCGTGCAGTGCCTGTCGAGCCCGCCCGCGTCTATCCGCCGTCCTTGCCGCGCTTGCCCGACTGCCAGCATGCCGCGCGCTGGCCTGCGCAGCGCCGGCCTACTGCAGTTGCAGCTACCCAGAGGGCAGCATGCGCTCGCGGCACTGGGCTCCTGCCCTCTGCGAAGGCCCACCTCATGGAGCCAGTGCCCGAGTTCTCCGGCCCCGCGAGGGTCGGGAGCTTGCGCGGGAGGACGCGGAGGGATTGAGGAGGGCACCGGGCTGGAGGCCCAGCTGATCCGCGTCTGCAGGAGGCCAGCCAGCACAGACTGAGCCAGTCCCCGCCAGCAACCTTGCACAGCGCCCTGCCCTCGAACGACGGCAGGACAGACAACAAACCAGCCATCATCATCTTCGTCAGCCGTGTTTGTTCCGGCAGTAGGTTTGCCAACAAAATGAGCCAGCCTGCATTGCCACATCATTTTGCTCTATGCAGTGACCTGTGGTTATGTAGGGTTGACTGGGGATTGTGATCCAAGTGCCGTCTTGACCCACATTGTAGTAATACGAGTTGGATACTCACTCCGAACAGCCAGCACGCATGTTTTGACACGTGTCATTCGCACGTTTATTCGGGCCTGTTTGTTACGGGCGTCTCTTTCGATATTATGTTATGGCTGTTATGGTGTTTCCCTACTTTCGTCTTGCGACGACGATTCTTATTCCGTGCCCATCAGGGCAGCTTTACTATTCATTGACTTTTTGTACATGTCCTGTCTTGCACACGCCGTCAGCGTAATTTGTGCGACGCACAGCTGGGTCGCAGCTTTTTCGCATGAGCCCCACTGGCCACGCGCCTAGGGTTCACCCAACGCAGAGAAAACTCGAGACCAGCAGTCGTATAGCTTCCACGCCATGAGCATTGTCTGTGGTTCCCGGGGCTCGAGACCAGCCCAGAGACCCAAGTTCAGGGAGTCGGAGGCCCAGCCAGAAGGTCACCACCCACCAAACCACCCCAACCCAACCCGAAGGCCTCAATTTGCCCTCCATTTCCAGTTGGGGGGGGTCTGGGAACGTCGAAAAAACACATGTGGAACCCTTACCCCCCCCAACCCGAAATTCGGGTCTTCGGGTTGGGTTGGGGTGGTCTGGTAGGTAGTCAGAAGGGCCCCCAGGTTTCCGAAGACCAGGAGGCTTCACGTTTTCTACCCCTCCTTGCCGTTCCTCCCCTGCTCCTCCTTCGCCCTTCCGACCTCTCTCCCTCCTCTCTCCTCCGTCCTCCGTCCTCCGTCCTTCTTACTCCTTTCTTTCTCCCTCCAATTGCCTCCTTCCTCCTGTATTTTCCCTCCGCCACCTTCGTCGTCCTCCTTCTCCCTCCTCCTCCTCCTCCTCCTCCTCGTCCTCCTCCTCTCCTCGTCCTCCTCCTCCTCCTCCTCCTCCTCCTCCTCCCTCCCTCCCTCCCTCCCTCCCTCCCTCCCTCCCTCCCTCCCTCCCTCCCTCCCTCCCTCCTCATCCCTCCTTCCCCTCAATTGAATCGGTGTGGGGCAACGGACTGGTATCATAGCACGGTTGAGTTAGCCAGTGAAGCTCATAAGGGCCAAATGCAAGAAAGTTTGTAAGACTTTGCCGTGGGACTCCGACTCCAGCTGCATTTCCTGTTCCCCTGGGGATGCGTCGATTTCGTCGTGCGGGCCTCTTTCCCCCCTTTCCCCCTTGCGAGCTTGCTGTTCCTCCGTCGCCACGATCCTCGTCGTCGCCGCCCTCGCCGTCGCCTTCTTCGTCGTCACCTCCCTCGTCGCCGCCTTCGTCCTCGTCGTGGCCGCGCCGTGGTCGTCCCCCTCGCCGCCCTCGCCGCTGCTCTCCTCTCGGCCCTCTTCGTCTTCGTCTTCGTCCTCCCCGTCCCCGTCGTCGTCGTCGTCGTCCTCGTCGTCCTTGTCCTCCTCCTCGTCGTCCTTGGTTTCGTCGTCGTCCTCGCCGTCCGTCGTCGTCGTCGGCGTCCTCGCCGTCGTCGTCGTCGTCGTCGTCGTCGTCGTCGTCGTCGTCGTCGTCGTCGTCTTCGTCGTCGTCTTCGTCGTCGTCTTCGTCGTCGTCGTCGCCTTCCGCCGGAAGACGAGGGATAGAGAGAGAGAGAGGCCGCGCGCCACGCCCGGCGGCGGCCGCCTCGCTCGCCGAGGGCGCGGAGGACGGCCGGGAGCGCCGCACGCGCACGCGGCGGAGGGGCCCTTGGCGCGTCGGCCGCGGCGATCTGGTCCTCCTCCTCCTCCTCCTCCTCCTCATCCCCCCCTCCTTTTCCTCCTCCTCCTCCTCCTCCTCCTCCTCCTCATCATCATCATCATCATCATCATCATCATCAGCATCAGCATCAGCATCAGCATCAGCATCAGCATCATCATCCTCATCCTCATCATCATCATCATCATCATCATCATCATCATCATCATCATTTTCATCATCATCATCGTCATCATCATCATCATCATCGTCGTCGTCATCATCATCAGCATCATCATCATCTCCCCCCCCTCCTCCTCCTCCTCCCCCTCCGTCTCCTCCTCCTCCTCCTCCTCCCCCTCCTCCCCCTCCTCCTCCCCGTGGGCTTGAGCCGACGGAGACATTTCCTGTTGGTGCGTTTTGGATTGCGGCCGCGCCCCCAGTCCGATACTGAGCCCGCCCCAGGCTCGTGCTTGCCCAGGCGCGAGTCGACACATATCATTATTCCTCGAGCTCGGTTGAGATCACCAGCTTGGCCTAGACGACGGCGTCGCGTCCGTTCTGCTGCCAGGCGTCTGTTGAATATCGAAAAGCTGAGGGCCATTCTTGACACACGTCACGGGTCACAAGCGCCACTTATGCGCACTGCGGCATATTCTACCAGCGCCCGACTTGGCAGACGACCCACTGGCCAGAGGGAACCGAGATGGGCATGCGTGGCGACACGCCACTGCGGCTTCCAGGGCAACTGCGCGAGCAACGATAAATTCTACAATTGCGGTCGTGACCGTCGCGATGTACCTGATTCAGGGTTTGTGCCACGGCAGCATTCCCTTCCAAGCTTGTTGCCTCCAGGCCTCGAGCTGACGGCGGTGCCAAGGACAAATATAAGAAGGACGGCGACGGCAGTGGAGGTCCATCGAGCCCTGCTGACGAATTCGCACAAGCACGTCGAGCTCTGGGAGCCTTGCGAAAGCTGGGCCTTGGCGATGATGCCCCAGTCGTTCAGCAAGCCCGGCGTGATCTGCAGTGTGCAGAAGAAAGTGAACAGTCTCGTCGTACCCCCGACGACATGTTGCGGCGCCCCCCTCGACAGGCACACGGCTAAAAGCAAAGAGGTGGAAGAACTCCAAAAGGCAGTCACGGAACTCGAATCTAAGTTTCTCGAGAAGCAGACCGCCCTGGGCCAGGGCACCACCGAGCTGCAGAACATTCAATCCGAGGTCAGTCTGGCCAGGACCGCTGTTCTCGCCCCCGCGGCGCAGGCGAGCAGTTCGGCAGCTCCGATTCAGGACGCGGTGGAGCGCCTGCAGACGATTGTGGCTGGAGCTCCAGCGGCGCTCTTGGCAGGCAACCCGCAGGTCATGTTGCAGACGCTTCAGGACCAGTTGGTGCAGCTCCAGCACGTGGTTCAGCAACAGACGGCGCAATCGCCGCCGCAGACCCCAGAGCATCCATGGCAGCAACTTCTCGATCAGCAGGAAGCTCAGGATGCGGCCATGGGCGGCGAAGGCGCTGGCGGCTAATAGCTTTTCTCGTTCCGATGTTACGCCGCGACTGTTCAACAATGAGGCTTGCTCCTTGGACGATCTTCCGTTGTCTGAACTACCTGCCGCTGTTCGCTCAAACCCGTGGCTCGACCCAGGTTCGTTCGTCGCTGGGCAGGTGACCAGGGACCAGGGCAGTGCTGGCACAGGGGCCGGCAGATCAGCGAGCGCCCCTGGCGCCCAGCCCGTTTTGTTGGATAACTTTAACTTGTCAGATTCAGGTGTTCGATCAAATCCTGGGCTCGGCCCAGGATCGTTCGTCGCTGGGCAGGTGGCCAGGGACCAGGGCAGTGCTGGCACAGGAGTCGGCAGATCAGCGAGCGTCCCTGGCGCCCAGCCCGTTTAGCTGGATAACTTTAACTTGTCAGATTCATGTAGAGTGAGCGGCGAGAGGCTATCATTTGCACATGGGCGCTGGCAAACTACGACGGCGACTGGTGCTGTGAGCGGCGAGAGGCTACCATGGCCTGGTCACAGTCGGCTTCATTACTCCTCGTGCAGAGCAGCTCGTCGTGGCGAGCGTAAGCCCCGTCTTTCATTACGTACAATGCCAATGGTTGGTTTCGGTTTGGGGACAGTGGTGCGCTTCTTTCAGGTCCAAGAGGTGGGTTTGTAGCTGGCAGTATCTATCTTGAGGCAGGAGTCGGCCTAGCAGGTTCCAACATTCCACGTCTTGAACAACTAGGACGTGCTCTGCGTTTCTATCGGGCGCCCTACGTCATTGGCGGCGGCTGGAACGTAAGCCGTCAGGTTCTCAGTGATAGTGCGTTCGTCGAGCGCGTTGATGGGCACCTGGTAGTTGCTCCGCTGGGGCCCCATCGGGTGGCATCCAGTGGCAAGTGCACCTCCTTGGACTATTCGCTTGCTAGCGACGCGCTGGCAGCAGAAATGGCCAACGCGAGGCGAGTCGATGACTATCCACCTCGCATGCTACGGTTTGACAGCCCTTGTTGGATTTGTCGCTGGACGCGGTCGGCTACGGCCAGCGTGCTGCAGTTGCGGTGAGTTTGTGGATGATTGCGCTTGCAGTGAGGTCGACACCTCACTGCGCACCAGAATTTGCCGCACCACATAACATGCATCACGTATTTGTAGATTAGCACACTCTTTCGGGTCCACGTTGGCAAACGTATACGTGCATCTATATATATATATACACACACACACGTTTTTATGTGATCGCAGTATGGTGCGCATGCCTAGTTGAATACATGTATGTCACCGTATGTTGTATAATACACAGGCCGACGTAACCAACCATTGCATGCTACATGCATCTGTGTACGCGCATCTATGAACATGTGCATGTATTTATGTATATACATACACACCTGGCTGTGGAACGCGTCTACCTTCAAAGTTTTCGGGCCCGACCCAGGCCAGGATCTTGATGACCAGCTCCCAGCCCGGCCACGAGGCCATTTCGGCTAGGCCGCTGGGCCCCATCACAGGCCCGGGCTCGGTGGTGGTTGTCGCGATCCAGCACGCCAAAAACAACGGCGAGGGCGTGGCATGCGCGGCCTCAATTGGTTTTGGCCAGGCCTGTCGCGCGCCTTCGACGCGGCGGCTGGCCTGCAGCTGTCGTCCAGAATAACTCTCCGCCGGCGTAGGCCTCAGGCACCCAATTCGGCCTCGGTGGTGAGAAGCTTGGGCGAAGTTGCGCATCCTTAGCCCTTCGAGGTAGCCCCAGCTGGCCTCGGCGGGCCCCTTTTGCGTGGCCTGCGGCGATCTCGACAACTTTCCGCCCCTGTTGCGCTCTGCGCCCAGGTGGCCGAATGCGGGCTTGCGGAGGCGCGGTGGTGGTGGTGGTGGTGGTGGTGGTGGTGGTGGTGGTGGTGGTGGTGGTGGTGGTGGTGGTGGTGGTGGTGGTGGGTGCGCAGACGGCCACCTTGAGGCCGCCCCAGCCGGCAGCGGCGCGAGCAGCCTGGGGCGGTCTCGACACTCGGGGCGCGGGGCGCCCTAGCGGCTTCGGGGTGTTGAGGCGACCCTGGGTTGCTCGGGGGGGGGGGGGGTGCGTTGAGGCGAGCCAGGGCGACCTCGGGGAGGTTGTCCATGCGCAGCCCAATGCCGCAGCAGTGGTTGGCGCGCCCCGTCTTGGTTGCTCCCGCTCTGTTGCTCCCTCTCCGTTCCTCTTTTATCGGGTGTTTCCCTTGTCCGTTTGCTCCCGCTCCCGACTCACCGCTCGCGCGCAGGAAGAGAGGAAGCGTGCCCTACTGCTGCCCGTGGCGCCGCTGGAGCTCGATTTCATCTCGGCGGGGCCTGTGCCCGCTGGAGAGGGGTAGAAGGAGGGACAGGAGAGGGGACGGAAGGGGAAGGGGGACGATGATGTGATGATGATGATGATGATGATGATGATGATGATGATGATGATGATGATGATGATTATTATGATGGCAATGACGATGGCGATGATGACGATGATGCTGATGATGATGCTGCTGCTGCTGATGATGATGATGATGATGACTATTGACATGAGTATGATGATGCTGCTGATGATGATAATGATGATGATGCTGATGATGGTGATGATGATGAAACTGATGATGATGATCATGATGATGCTGATGATGCTGCTGATGCTGATGCTGATACTGATGATGTTGATGATGATGCTGCTGATGATGATGGTGATGCTGATGCTGATGCTGATGATGATAATGATGATGATGAGGAGGAGGATCATGATCAGGAGGAGAAGGAGGAGGAGGAGGACGGAGGAGGAAGTGGAGAAGGGAGGAGGGGGAGGAGAAGCAAGGGGATGATGGAGAGGAGGGCCACGAGGAGGAGGAAGAGGAGAAGAAGGAGGAGGAGGAGCAGGAGGAGAAGGATGGGAGAGAGCAGCAGCAGGAGGACACCGTGGCACGACGCGGCGGAAATGGAGATCCAAAGCAAAGCGAGGCTCTCTGCGGGCTCTCGCTCGGCCCTCGGGGCACCCTAGGACCCCCCCCCTCACCCGGCAGGGTGAAGTGGAGACTCCCGTGGCCATCCTCCTCCGTATTACGCCTCCTCCTCCTCCGCTTCTTCTGGAGAGGAGGAAGCAAACGATGAAGGTGATGCTGTTGTTGTTGTTGATGATGATGATGATGATGGTGATGCTGATTATGGTTTTGGGGATGGTGATCAGCATCATAATCATCATCACCATCATCATCATCATCACCATCATCATCATCATCACCATCACCATCACCGTCACCATCACCATCAGCACCATAATCATCATCAACATCAGCATCAGCATCAGCATTCTCATTATTATCAGCATCATCATCATCAGCATCATCATCAGCAGCATCATCACGATACTCGTCATCACATCCTCGTCCTAGCCATCCCTTCCCCCCGCTCGCCCACGGGAGCGACAGGGACCGCGCATGGGCGAGACGGTTGTACTCAGCGAGCGGAGCTGCACGCTTGGCCGCGGCGAGGGCAACGCCATCCAGGCGTGTACCACGGCTTCTTCGGCGCCTTTGTCGTCGCCGCCTTCGCCTCCCCCACTGCCACCGCCATTGTCGTCGTCGTCGTCGTCGTCCCTGCTTTCTTCGCTGCCGCCGTCACCGCCGTCGCTGCCGCTGTCGCCACAGCCGCCGCAGCCGCCGCCGTCGCCGTCGTCGTCGTCGTCGTCGTTGTCGTCGTCGTCGTCGAGGAGGGCTTAGGAATGCTCGAGGAAGCTCTGGGAAGCCCCAGGAGGCCCTACGGGGGCCGAGGACGTCGTCTTCGTCATCGTCGTCGGAGTCGGAGGAGAAGGAGGACGACGAGGAGGAGGAGGAGGAGGAGGTGGACCAGTGTAAAGCCAAGGCGCATCAAAGATGTTGTAATATACCCTCCCTCCAAAATCCCTCGCCACAGGTCCCCAATGGAGTTGTTTTCCTTCCAGGCAGTTCCCCGTTGAAAGACAGCCGTTCGAAGAACTCAAAAGTAAGAGTTCACTCTCCTAGATTTCAAAACAGGGATGGGGGGGGCTTCGGCAGGACCATAATAGGGTAGCACAACACCAGTTAGGCAATATGAATGTGATAGGACCGGCACCCTCCAGTTTCTCAAATTATTTGGGAGTCCTAGATCGTGCCAAAACATTATCCCTGGGACTTGAACGCCGCGAATCAACGTGACTTTTGCGCCCAGACAATCCTCAACCGTGCCACACCATTCGCAGGACATCAGCACCGCGACTCCATTTGACAGTTGCGTTCTGACAATCCTAAGCCGTGCCAGAGCACGGTTCCTAAGATTCCGATTTGACGAATTTTGAAATTGCTGCGAACTTTTACGACACATGTGCGCGGCGCTCGGACGATAACCACATTTTGAAAAAGAAACGACATCTGTTGTAAATTTCGAGTCGGATGTGCGCGACTCTAAGGCGACAGCTCCACTCTGAAAACGATCGCCCTCCATCGTCGAAGCTAGAGCAAGTTTTCAGACGAGTGCACGCGGCGCGAAGGCGGGAGCTCCATGTTGAAATCGGCCCCGTTTCCATCCTTGGGAAGTTGTGCAGATCGTGAGTTTCAGGATCGTAAATGGCGGGGGAGTCCCGTCCGGACCTGTGGACACGTCTGGGGGGGCGACAGGGAGGAGGTATATATTTACATGGAGAAGGATTGGATTGGGAGGAGGAGGAGAAGGAGGAGGAGGAGGAGGAGGAGAAGAAGGAGAAGAAGAAGGAGGAGGAGGAGGAGGAGGTGGAAGGAGGAGGGAGGAGGAGGAGGTAGAGGGAGGAGGAGGAGGAGGAGGAACCGACGACTTTGGGAGGCCAGCGTTTCTGCTGTCAGCACGTGGTGGGCATGCGACTTGAAAAGGTAAAGTGAACCTGCCAGCAGTTCCTGTCGTTACACCGCTCAAGGCTTGCAGGCCCACCTTCGGGACCATCCGAGTTCGACATCAATGCCCTGCGTTAACACGGAGGCGAATCGAACATGACGGTTTGACATGACATTCGAGTTATGAATACTTGTTTGAGGATAAACGTTCGGATGTCCGCGCGGATGTCTGGGATCGGCGTTGGGCTCCCTTGGCGGCTCCTCTGGCGCCACCCTTGGCGCGCTCAGCGCGCCAGGGAGGGGACCCAGCGCCGATCCAAGAGTTCCGAGCAGATCTCCCGTAGTGTATGCTCATGGTTCTCCGTGCTTCTCCTGTTCCTCTAGACGTGCGGCATGGGGGCACTAGCATACGCGTACCCCCCCCATGCGGAGGGGGGAAGCATCGAGAACTGAAGAACCCCTTACCCCAATAACACGATGAAGACGTGGCCTCACTGAGGTCCCCGTCTTTGCATCATGAATAGAAGTTCTGGACGGTCTGGTTCGGTACATCTGAAGGAAAGACCCCTCATCCCTAGTGCTTTTGGCCCTCCTAACTTAGGTCCCCTCCCACAGGGTCAGGGGCCCCTTTTTGGTTACTCAGGGAAGGTGAGTTTGAGGGAGGGGGGGGGGGGGGGGGGCGGGGCGACGCCCGCATCCCCGCTCTCCCCCCTTCCCGCCCTTCCCCTCCCCCCTCCCCCTCTCACCCTCCCTCCTCTCCCCTCCCGCCCTCCCTCCTCTCCCCTCCCCCCTCCCTCCTCCCTCCTCCCCTCCTCCTCCCTCCCTCCCTCCTCCCCCTCCCCCCTCCCTCCTCCCTCCCTCCTCCTCCTCCTCCTCCTCCTCCTCCTCCTCCTCCTCCTCCTCCTCCCTCCTCCTCCCTCTCCCCTCCCCTCCCTGCCGCCCCTGCCGCCCCCCCCCCCTGTTCGGCCCCCGTCACTGCACATTGCCTCAGCATTCCGCGGCGAGCGAGGGGGAGAAGCCAGAAGGAGGAGGCCTTCTCAGAAGGCGGCGGAGTTTCTCAGAAGCCCTCCTGCCGTCTGAGAGGTTTTCGGCGTCTTCGGGAAAGGTGCAGACACCGTCTGAGAAGGCCAGGGGACTTCCGAGCCTTCTGAGAAGGTCCGCCCCTTCTCACTTCCCCGGGCTCGCCGCCGAGGTATGAGCACACTATCCCCCCCCTCGATAGCGCGCGCGCGGGTGCTCCCACCTCTGTCGCGCACCACCTGTACCTTCACGCGCACAGGATTTCGTTATTTGATGCCTCGTCTGACTCTATAGGCTTACGTCACCTCCGCCGACTCCTTGATTTTCTCGGGAGCGCGGTCCCGTGGACCATCGTTCACAAACTGCAGGTATCGGTCCAAAAAACGGAAGAGTGGTTCTCGAATGGCCTGCGGTGTATCCCACCACCGTGTTTGGGTTGCGGGTCTTAGGGCATTCGGATGGTTGGTGCGATGTCGTGGGAGGCCTCACGTGGACGTATTGGAGGTGATATTCCGGTTTCTTGGGGTATTTGGGCTGCTTGGGAGGTTCCTGCAGGCCTCCTTGGGGACCTTTGTGGCTCTTTCGGGGATCTCTGGGGCCTCTTGAGGGGTTCTTGGGGCAGACTGGGGATGTCTTGGGGCCGAAGGCTAGAACAACTGTCCTGGGGGGTTTCTCTTGGAGCCGACTGGCGGCCCTCTTGGGCTGTCTTTGGGGTTCTTGGGCCGTTTTTGGGCGATCTTGACGGTTCTTTGGCCCGTCTTGGACGTTGCGAAATCCCAAAAGGCGATTGTGCCAAACATCTACGTTTAACGAACGGAATGGGCCGATTTCTGTTTCTTGGGACCCTTTTGGGACGCAAGTTGGGGGCGCCTTGGGGCGTCATGGGGGCTTAGGAGGCCGTCTGGAGGCTATCGTGGGCGTCTCGGAGCGATGTTTCGGCGTCTCGAGGCCCTCTTGGACCGCCTGGGGGGCGTCTTGGTGCCCTCCTGGATGCGGGATCTCGTGTCGATCGCCTCAGGGCATTATTACGGGAGATCACATGGATCGGTCGAAGAAGCAGCTGCTGCGGGGGCGCACAGCGACGATCCATGGATGGGTGTTGCACGAGGCCGAGGAACTGGGAGACGAAGATGAGGAGGTCTTGTTGCATTGACCGTGAGTGATTGTGTTGGGTTTTCATACGAAGGAGTGGCGCCTGCCAGGCTGGGAGCCAGGCCTGTATCCGATCTTCCTATCGAAAGGGCGGCAATGGTTCTTGGACGGGTGTCGGGGGCATCCTGTATTGAGTGTGAAACGCACCCTGTTTATGATCGCCCCGTCTTTGGCAGCGACGGCGCGCTCAGCGCAGGGCCGGACCATAGGGGCAGTCATAGCGGACCTTGAAAGAGGGCGCCGCTCGAGTTTGATGTCAAGTTATGTTGCCATCACGCGCGTGCGCATGCGAGAGAACCTTTTGCTCTCCAGCTTTCAGATAGGAAGCCGCACAACTAAGGTGAGATGGCCGGCGCGAAGATGCTGTTGCAAGTGCTCCGAGGGGAGAGCGTGGATCGGGGTGAGTGGAAGGCGGAACTAGTGCCGCGAGATCAGCGCGGGCGGTGCCGGCGGCGGTTGCTGGTAAAGGCGTTCACGGAATACGAGTTCCAGAGAAAGGGTCAGCGTGTTGTAAAGAATGCGCATGGCGCCGATTGGGGCGTTGCGGGAAATGGCGACGGAGAGGAGACGACAGATATTTAGATTCCGCGCTGCGCGCAGTGCCAGTATGTCATGTCCAAGAACAAGTCGCGCAGTATCAGCGCGAAACGGAGAGTGAGCGCCTGCGCATTGCGATGTTCAAGCAAAGCGTTTCTCTTCGATCTTTGACGACAGCGCGGACATGCCGGAGGCGCAGAAGAGACGCGCCGTGGCCAGGGAAAAAACTGCGTCGGACTCGCGCCGAGGTCCAAGAAAGGGCGGCGCGACAAACAAATTCGGAGACAGCGAACCGCGAGAGGAAGGCAGAGGCGGAAGCGACGTCGTTAACGTGTTGCGCTCCAGATTGCGGTGTGGTTTTTTTGGGCACAGATCGTTTGACTCACAACCAGAGGAAGGACCATCGGACGAACAAAGGAGCGAGAGTGGCGCGCGGGGATTGCAGCTAGCGCGGCAGCACCGCGCAGGGAGCGTTCCATGAGTCGAAGTGATTGCAGCGACTGCTGACGCGTGCGTCCTGCGAGAAAGATTTCGCCTGGCAGGAGCACATCAGCGACGATCAAGTGAGTGAGCACTTCGCAAAGAAGAGTATTGTTATTTGCGCAGGTGGCAAGCCTACCAGGGCAGTAGCAAACGCCAGAAGAAGCGGCCGAAGTCGGCCTTCGCCGTGGGCGGTCGCCACGTCGAGCGTGACGCAGAGAAAGGCATCCTCAAATGCGAGCCATGCAAATGCTATTCTTTCTCAGCGCCAACGTCATCACGAGTAGCGGCCCAAAGGGGCGCCCGCGGTGGAGGACAGGGGCGTTTCGTGGAGGGTTTCGTGGGGCGTGGGGTGTTTCGTTGGGTATCCCGTGTAGTGTAACGTGGAGTGTTTCGTGGGGCGTTTCGTAAAGCGTTGGCTGATGTGTCCTGTGTTGCATTACGTTCGGTATTTCGTGGGGTGTTTCGTGTGGTGCTGGCGCTCCGCGTGGCGTGGACCCTTGGTGCCTGGGTTGCGGGCTAGAGCGACACGCCTAAAGTGGTACCACTTGAGGCACATCTGCCGAAAAAGGGAGGATATAATATTCGGAGGATGACAGCGAGGGGGAGAACGGGGAGGAAAAGGAGCAGGATGAGGAGGAGGGCGATGAGTAGGGCATGGGGGTGAAGAAGGCGACGGCGGCGACGACGAGGATAGAGGCTCATGGGTGTTGATCGGGATCTCGCGGTTGGCATATCGGGGGTCTCTTGGAGTCAGGTTCGAGGACTCGTGGTCGCCGTTTTGGAGCCTCTTGGGGTCTCTTTTCGGCCTTTGGGGGGCTTCCTGGGGCCTCCTTTAAACCTCTTGGGGGCCTCCTGGGGCGTCTTGGGGGGCCTCCTGGGGACCCCTGGGGGCCTTTGGGGGCTTCTTGGGGCGTCCTGGCGACCTCTCGCGGCAGAACAGTGGAGCTTTCGGTTCGTGGTTCCATCTCTCTGGGGCCCGTCTGGGGCCTCTGTTGGGGATTCTCGGGCGCCTCTTGGGCCATCTTGGGGGCCTCTTGGGCCGTCCAGGAGCGATCTTGGAGGCCTCCTGGGCCGTCCTGGGGCGGTCTTGGGGGGTTCTCGCGTCGTCTTGGAACGTCGGGCAGCCGAAAAAACGATGTTGTTTGAAATGTACGTTTTACGAAGGCCATGGAACCATTTTTGCGTCGGGGGACCTTCGTGGGCCTTTCCGGGTGTCTTGGGAGCTGCGGGGGCCGTCTGGAGACCATCGTCGACGTTTTGGAGCGGTGTTTCGGCCACTCGTGACCCTCTTGGACCGTCTGGGGGGCGTCTTGGTGCCCTTTTGAACCGTTTTGCCCCTCCCCCAGCCCCTGACGCGCATTGTCCGGGACCTTCCGTTTGTCCAGAGCCTTCCGCGGCCCCAGGGACGAGGGGGGGAGGGCGTGCGAATTGCCGATTCGGGGTCCCGGGCGGGGGGGGATTATGGGGGGGGCAATCTCACACGCCCGGGGACCCACAAGGGGTCGGCGGATTTTCTCGCAGAACGGCTTCGCTTCTTCAGATGATTCTCCCGCGGCCGCGTTGGTGCGCGTTTCAGGATCGGTGCCTGTGCCCCCGTCGCTCAGAGTGCCGCTCTCGCCCCAGCGCGGGTCGCAGCTCTGGATCCGGCTCCGCCCTCGTGGCCGCCGCCCCCTCTCTTTTGCCCTTCCTCCGCCTTCCGCTGACCCTCCTGCCCCCGTTGAGTCGCATACTCCTCCTACCCACTTCTCCTCCCTGCCTCGTCCTGCTGCAGTTGATCCTCCTCCCCTTCCTCCTCCTCCTCCTCCTCCTCCTCCTCCTCCTCCTCCTCCTCTTCCTCCTCCTCATTCCTTCTCCTCATTCCTTCTCCTCCTTTTCTGTTTGCTCATCCTCCTGCCCATCCGCCACTTCCTTGCCACCTCCCTCCCCTCCAGTGTACAAAGCCACTCCCATTGATTGCGCATCGCCTCATGGGGGCTATCAGGGGGGTCAAGGTCCCACAGGGCCCCCCACGGACACAAGCGAACTCAGCGCAGTGAGAGGGGAGGGGTGGCCAGGGATGGGGTGCCAGGTGTGGCGCGAGCGCACCTGGCTTGCCCCACTCCCTCCCTTTTCCTTCCCCCGCCCCCCCGCCTCGTGTTTCCTCCTGCTCCTGCTCCTGCTCCTCCTGCTCCTGTTCCTCCTCCTCTTCCTCCTCCTCCTCCTCCTCCTCCTCCCTCCTCGCCTGCCCGCGCCCCCCCTCCCTCGCCGCCCCGGTCCCCCTGTCTGGCCTCCACATTTCGTTCCGTCGCTCCTCCTATCCTCCCTCCCAAGACATCGGGCGTCTCGAAAAAAACGAGGCAGAGGTTTTTCATAGTTTTTGGCCTCTCGGGGCCCTCGCTGGGCCTCGGGACCGTCAAAAAACGACTCGGGATGAAAAACGGGTCCCAGGGAAGTGGTCGGGAGGTCGGGGGCCCGCGTCTCGAAAAAATCGAGACGTCGGATGTCTGGGTCCTCCGCCTTACCTGCATCGCCGTGGTGGGGAGAGGATGTGCGAGATGGCCAGCCTGGCGACTCGCTTCCAGTTGCCACGCTGCACCTTTTTTCCGTGCAGGGTCGGCATATGCAGCCCCACTCGTCGATCAGAGAGGTCCTCTCACTCCATCCTCCCTGCTCCACTCCCCTCGCCCCTCTTCCGCTGCTCCTCTGCCCCTCCTCCTCCGTCTCGCCCTCCTCATTCGGCGCGACCCTCGGCCCCGCATCGGTGGACCCGCCGATGTCCATCGTGCTGCAAGCGAGCCCCTCGTCTTCCTCCTGCCCGCGGCCTCGAGCTCTGTACTTGCTCTTCGAGGGCTCCCTCGAGGGCGCGAAGTTATTCGCGCTTCGCGGTCCTCGTTCCTCCTCCCCCTCCTCCTCGTCCTCCTTTTCTCCCTTTGGGGGGGCGGCGCGAGAGCGCGAAGTTATTCGCGCTTCGCGCTTCGCGGAGCGCGAAGCGCGAAGTTGGGAGCCCTCACGCTAGAGTCCAGAGGCTACGGTCTCGTCCACCTGTCTTGAGCTAGGCCCGGGCGCTCGTCCGCAGCGGTGGTCATTTGTTCGTTCCCTCCTCCTCCTCCTTCTTCAAAGCTGTCCGATACCCTCCGAAGCACTTCGGAGATCCGCCGGGAATGTTTGGAAGCCTCCAGCACGCCTATTGAGCATTTTGTTGAATCAGTTTTTAAAAACAATTTTTCCTCCAAAATCTGCCTGTAGGGGGACATGCCCGACCTAGCCCAGTTTCCGTTTCAGAGGGGGGGGAGAAGGAAGGAGGCTTTTTGTCCGTCTGGCATCCCGGTAGGCGGAAATATGGGATAAGGATACGGATGAGCGGCGGGGCCACTCAGTAGAGGATGCGATGCTTATTGTCGACGCAGCAGTTTGCCAGTAGCGTTGTACACGGTGTACTTTGTTGGAGTGTCGGAGTCGCTGTAGTCGAAGTCTGGTAGTACCCGATGTACCCGTCATAGAACTGTTGTAGCGCTATGAGCATTTTGACTTAGTAGTTATTTGGTGCCCACATGGAAACATGTGCAGTTGGTGTACCCGTGGTAGCAGCGTAGTTCTTCATCGCCCGTCACTGGGGTTGGGACGGCCACGGGGGCGCTTCGAAAGTCTCTCAATGTGGTCGGTAGGCCCGAGTTTGTTGCATGGCGCCACGCGGGCGGTAATCCATTGTCCTTGTAGTAGTCGTCGGTAATTTGGACCCCTGACGGGTCAAGTATCGCGATGTAGTATTTCGTTCCGCTAATAAGAGCAGGTTTGTAGTTAAGGTTCTGCTCTTGTGGTATCTCCTCGATTCCGTGGTTCATATAGTACACTTTCAGGTGCGTGTGGTCATCGACGGAGTAGTTGGAGTATTCGCTTGGGGCGTCTGGATTCTCGACGAAGGCTTTCTTGAGCTGGGCGACCGTAGTCGGCGTTGTAGTATCCAACGTGATGTATGTAGTCTTCGCTCTCTGGGTCGAACAGCAGGTAGCAGGTAGCACGGAATCCTGACATCCGAGCCAGCGGTGGGTCTCCACAATCATGTAGTTACGAGTTGCCACCCGGTAGTTTTTTGCAACGTTGTCGGCTCTTCCTGTCCATTGTGCGGGTCCTCGAGCCTGTCGTCGATTTGGACGTCCGCCGTACCCTCAGCGCATTTGGCCGTGTAGATGTCGATGCGCTTGCCGTGCATGTGTTTTTGTGGTAGTATGTGAGGTCGGCCTTCAAATCCGAGATTTTGAAGTACATCTTGCTGTCGTCTCGTCGGGTAATCTTACAGTCTTGTAAATGAGATGTATATGTTTGTTGCTATAGCCGAGGTCGCGTAACCAGATGCCAGCTTCAGCGTATGCAGTGTGCGCGGCATTGCCCCCTGTGCCTTTCTGGGTGACCATCGTAGAAAAAGTGACCCGTTGTAGCCATTGTCTCGAGCAAATGTAGCTGTCAAATTCATGATGGTATCGTATGGGACGTCACGTGATGTCGAGGAACTATCAGATAGGCTGGGCAGGCAGGCAGGTAGTGCTTGATACTGTAGACGATGTAGATAATAGATGGCACAAGTACTTTGAAGCTACCGTGTAGGTGAATTACTGAGTCCATGCAGTATCGAGTGGTATCGAGTGGTCCCGCGTTTGTCCTGTGGTACCCATAGTTATAAGCGCCTGGACGATTGTATTCATGTCTTGTAATCGGACAAACCAGCATATTGTATTTGCTCACGATCGACGTAAGGAAGGGGGGCATGGGGATGAGGTATGCAAGCTTGGACTGGAGAAGTCGTACGATTGTACTCGTGATGATCCAACAGGTGCGCGGCAGGTCGTGCAATAGTAGCAGGTACGGCCTGGGGTAGGATACTTGACGCAGGCCTGGGGGCGCACCCGCGTGGTACTGCCAGCCGGCACTGATGGTGGTATCGATCAGTTCATCTCGTCGTCATCCTCTTCCTTGCCATCCTTGTCCGCGTTGTTCGCGTGCTTCGTCCTCTTGCTGACGATGCCCTTGTAGTAGTTGAGGCCTTCGACCACCTCCTCCTCCTCTTCCTCCTCCCCTCCTCCCTCTCCTCCGTCGATCATTTCAACCGAACGGACTTCTGCTCCAGTGCTTTTGGTTTCAGATCCTGCTGCTGCCTCTGCTGGCCTACTATGTGTGGGCATTTTGGGCTGGGGCTCCCAGCTGCCCCCCCTCCCGCAGTCTCACGGAGGAGGTTTCGTGAACTTTCGATCCGATCTGAGCCCTCTCTTCCACCGGGCGGCGCAGGTGAGTGACTCGCAGCTCACGTCCATCTCCAGGGTGCACTGCGTGTTCGAGTGCACCAGCGACCGCTGGCACATGCGCGACAACGGGTCCACCAACGGTGGCCCCTCGTCGTCGTCGTCGTCGTCGTCGTCGCCGTCGCTGTCGCCGTCGCCGTCGCCGTCGCCGCCGTCGTCGCTGTCTCCTCGCCCCTCCCCTCTGCACCGAGCGGGGGCGCACGAGAAGAAGGGAAAATGGAGAAGGGAGGAAGGGAAGGGAGGAGGAGGGATAGGGATGGGCGAGGAGCAGGAGAAGGAGGAGGAGGAGCAGCAGGCAGGAGGAAGAAGATGACACAGGAGGATGAAGACAGACAGGATGAGCGGGGGGCAGGCAGGGTCTGCCAGGCAGACGCAAGGGCCGCCAGCGATAGCGAACGAGTATTGTAGGAGGAGGAGGATGGGGGAGGCGAAGGAGGAGGTGGAGGAGGCGGAGGATGAGAATGAGGATGAGGATGCGGATGAGCGGATGCGGGTGATGAGGAGGAGGATGAGAAGGAGGAGGAGGAGGACGGGGAGGACGAAAAGGAGGAGGAGGAGGAGGAGGAGGAGGAGGAGGAGGAGAAGGAGAAGGAGGATGACGAGGAGGGAGGATAATGAGGAAGAGGGCGGGAGGAGCAAGGATGAACAATAGGAGCAGGAGGATTCGGAGCGAGGAGGGGGACGAGCAGGTGGAGGGAGCGAGGAGCGAGGAGAGAGTAGGAGGAGGAGGAGCAGGAGGAGGAGGAGGAGGAGGAGGAGGAGGAGGGATGCAAAAGGACAAGGAAGAGGAATGAGGCGGAGGAGAGGCGAGAGGTTCGGCCGCCCGCGAGCAGAAGCAGCCACGCTTCGCCGGCAGCGCCGCCTCGCGCCCGCAAGCCAGTCCCGCGCCGCCGGCTGCGCCTCGCTGCTCCTCGCAGCACGGCGCGCTGAGCCGCACCCCGTCACGCTGGGCCACGGGTCCTCGCCCTCCTCCTCCTCCTCCTCCTCCCTCGCTCCTCTCTCGCTCCTTCATCCTCCTCCTCATCCTCCTCCTCCTCCTCCTCTTCCTCCTCCTCCTCCTCCTCCTCTTCCTCCTCCTCCTCTTCCTCCTCCTCTTTCTCCTCCCAAGGCACTTGGGCTCGAGCAGCCCGTTGGTTTGGCTCGAGGCCACGCCTCGCGCCTCCTCGTGGCTCTCGGGGGGCATCGATCATGCTGTTTTTTTTTCTCGCGCAGTCGATCTCGAGGGCCACGGTCAGTTCAGCTGGCCCGCGCAGTCTGCTGGGGAGGCATGCGATTTGCGTGTTTCAACGTAGCAGTGCCGGTGGCGGTATGGGCGGTTTCTGTGCTCGCTTGGGGGTCAGCGCTGCAGTCGAAGGCCCGACCCATGCCCAAGTTCTACGTACATGGGAGGCCTCGGATATCTATATATATATATATATATATATATATAGATGTATACACATGCACATATAGATTTATACATCTATACATCTATAGAAATATTTACATATAGACTACCATGCTGGATCGGCATGCAAGGCCTAGCCTCGAACAGCTGGGAGTAAGCACGCAAGCCAGGGACGTGTTCCAGCTATACGAGAACGCGGGTTTAGTTCACGCTCTGGCAGTGGTGACCATCTCGTGTGTCTGCCCACCGGCGTCGTCTTTGGAATTTTTAGAGCCGCTGCTGCGGAAATACACGTAACACGTGCCCGACAACGTCGAGAGGATGTTCATGTACGATTGCATGGCGTTCGAGGCTTTAGTTGGGCAGTTTGCTGACGCGACGGCGATGCGTATGCAGCAGTCTGCGTACGGAGCCAATTCGGATGGGGGGCACATCTGCGCTTGTGGCGTCTATATATGGGACAGGTGCCTGGGGATCGTCCGAAGGCCTGCAATCATAGACACGACGAACTATTTCATCGTCTTCAGGGTGGACACGATTTGGTTGTGAAGGTCAGCACTGGCGGACCGATTGATCCTGCTTAGTTCGTGGGAAGAAATGGAGTGCTAAACACAGTCAGGTTTTGCAATGCAGCGACACTCGACGGGTGGACGGTTCTCTGCACGGCAGAGTGGGACGGGTCGTTAGGTCATGCTTGTGCTCCCAGTGTTCTTGCCAAACTGCGGGCGAAGGAGATTACAGCTACACTGGTTGCTTCTGAGCGAGAGCCCGTCAGTCTGCGTTTGCTTGGTGGCTACACTGGGACGTGCGCTGATGCCCATAAGTTCGTGAAGGACCACAGGGCCAAGCAAATTATGGAGGAGCTTCAGCGCAGCAATGAGGGAGCTCCGCTGCGGACGGATGCTGGCGTTGCGCCAGGTGTTCTTCGGCCGCGCGCCAGCCTCAACGCGGCCGTGACGTGCGGGTTCGCATCTGTTGCGTGCGCGAGGTCGCCAAGCAGCAGTCGGCTCGGCAGCGGCCCAGCGGAGGGGCCAGGGTGGTAACTCGTCGTTTTCTAGCATGGAGCATCATGTGCAAGAATTTCGATGGTTGCAGCGGGGCTATGGGGGGAGCCTGGTTTTGCGTTTACCCAGCCGCCCCTTGCATTTCCGTTTATTTTTTCTGGCGGAATGGGCTGCAGTTATCATTCATTGGTGCCGCTGTCTCTGTGGGTTCTTTCGCTGGTATCACGTTGGCCGATGGAGGCCGGTTTTAGCATGGCACGTTTCAGCTGGAGCGTGCTTTCTGTTGGAGTGCGGGTGCGGTATTATTTTTATTGTTAGTGCCCTCCAGTGCCCTCTTTTGAATAATTGACAGGTGCTTTCGCTGCGTTTCTTCGGTATCAACTGGTCTTCGAGACGAGCGCGAAGGGACGAAATCTGTGGCTGGTGCTGGCAGCGAGTCTGTTTGCTGGGGTGACACTCCCGTTGTGGAGCTGATCAGCGGTGCTTAACGGTACTTGCGTTTGCCCGAAGATCAGTGACTTCAACGTTGCATGGGCCGCATCGAGTCTCTCTCTCTCTCTCTCGGCTTGTTTGTGTTGCATGTGCGGCTTTCAGTCGGGGTTATCGGCGTACGCTGTTCATCGAGCTCCTCATCCTCCTGTGCCTCGTCTTCGGTCGTTTCTTCTCCGTGGGCATGTTCAGGGGTGGCTTGCGTGAGGTCTGATTCTTGACATCGTCAATTTGCTGTCTGCTATCTCTATCTCTCCTCCTCGTCTCCCTCCTTTTCCTCCTGCTACTCATCGCTCCTCCTTTTTCTCCTCCCGCCTACTACTTTCTCGTTCTTCCTCCCCCCCCCTCCTCCTCCTCCTCCTCCTCCTCCTCCTCCTCCTCCTCCTGCTCCGCCTCCCTCCTCCTCCTCCTCCTCCTCCTCCTCCTCCTCCTCCCTCCTCCTCCTCCTCCTCCTCCTCCTCCTCCTCCTCCTCCTCCTCCTCCTCCTCCTCCTCCTCCTCCTCCTCCTCCTCCTCCTCCCCCTCCTCCTCCTCCTCCTCCTCTCCTCCTCCTCCCCTCCTCCTCCTCCTCCTCCTCCTCCTCCTCCTCCTCCTCCTCCTCCTCCTCCTCCTCCTCCTCCTCCTCTCCCCCCAATCTTGTGGGGCGAGTGCCTGGGCCCGGCAGATTGGCGCTCGCCCGCCGTGCCACTCGGAGTCCGCGTCGCGCCACCTTTCTCTGTCGGACCGCTGCGTTGCGCCGGGGCTCCGAGAGATGTTGCTCTCTCGCTCGCTCGCTTGGGAGGCGACGATATGGGCGACCAGCCCAGGGGAGGACACTGCACGTATCCAGGGGCGCCGATGATCCATGTCTTCGGCGGGGCCCTTCGGCGAATGCGTGTGATGCTCGCGTATGGGCTATTCGCCCCAATCGTCGCCCCCGATCGTTCGCTTCTCCGCCCCCTTCGCCTCGTTCCTCGCCCTCGCCCTCGCCCTCGAGGGGGGCAGTTGCGATGGGAGCACGCCTGCCGCCCGCTTGCCTGCACCTGGTTTGGCCGGGGCCAGTCCTTGGCCCAAGATCGGTCAAGAGCGTATCCCGAATCGCTGAGGCACGTGCATTTTGGACCTCATAATAATCTGGGGGGGTCCACTTGTGGGACGGCCCAGCGTGCCTCGTCAGACAAATCGGTTTGGGGGTCTCGATGCCGGACCCCTTGATGCACCGCTTTTGCGGAGGGCTCCAGACGCGCTGTCAACACTTGTGTTTGACGCGCCCCCCGCTTTTGTCAGATTTGGGTTAGTTGTTGTTTCCACTTCTGTCTCTCCCTCTGTCTCTCTCTCTCTCTCTCTCTCCGTCCTCTCCTCTCTTGCTGTCTCCCGTTGTGGCAGGGTGCGGCACAGGTGTGGGCGTAGGAGCGATTCTGGAACACCCCGCCCTCGCGCTCCCCCCGGCCTTCTCCCGGTGCCCCCCCCCCCGCGTCATCCCCCCCCGTCCTCCGCTGCTCCCCAGCATCCTCCCGTGTCACCGAGCGCGCTCCACTGCTCGCCGAGTGCCTGCTCGCAAACGTCCGAAATCAACATGTCTTCCTTACAGTGGAGGCGCGCATCAAGAAACCATATGCTCTTCGTCAGGGTATCCTGGGTTTCTTCGCTCCTCGCGCTGCGCGGTGACTTCCCGCAGCCGTTGAAGGAGCCGCTGCGTTTAGGGTGCTCTGGGTTTCCCCTCGGGTGCACCTCGCGCACGGGTTCTCAGGGTTGGGTTTCTTGCGAGGGTTTCTTGCGGCCGCGCCCACACTGTACTCGCAAACGTCCGAAATCAACGTGTCTTCCCTTATGTAATAGATCGTAAACCTCCCGCGGCGGATGCAGGCCATTTGCGAGTGGCTACTCTGCAAGCAGTGGAGCGCGCTTGTCTGCCTTGGCTGCCCCCCAATCCCCCCCCTTCCCCCACCCTGCGCTTCGCGCCCACCTTCGACGCCCCGCGTGCCCTGCTTCCTGGGGCACGCGGGCCTTGACGACGCTGGCCCTCGGCTCGCGAGCTCGCGCCCCTCCACCACCCCCTTTCGGCGGCGACGGCGGCGGCAGCGGCGGAGGCCTCCGGAGGCTCCCAGGCTTAAGTCGGGCGCGTTCCTATACAGGAGGAATATTCGAAGATAGTCAAACAATAGCCTGGGGACAACTTTGCCAATACTCTTGGAGCATTTCGGGGCATTTGTCTTGGAGTATTTTTTACCGTTCGCCCAGAATCCGCCTGTTCGGAGGGCACCAACTATACACCAACACCGATCCTGGCCCAGGATCACCCTGGGCCCAGGATCGGTGTATATGCCTTCTTGCGCAAGGCAGGAGGGCGTATACACCGATCCTGGGCCCAGGGTGATCCTGGCCAGGATCGGTGTTGGTGTATAGTTGGTGCCTTCCTACCTGTAGGGGGACACGCCCGACCTACCCCAGGCCTGGAGGAGCCAGAGCATCCCAACTCCCGGGCCCTCGCACCTCTCGGATTTCGACGGCCTGCGGCCGGCGGTTCCACGGCCGCGGCGGTGGCTCGAAGAAGAAGGGTCTGCTTACTCCAGATTTCGTAATAAAGGGAGGGGGGTCTCATTTCGGGGGGGGGTTCTTCCAGGCTATCTTGGAGGGCCTGGGGGGTCTGGGGACGATGTTTTGGAGGGTTCTCCCACGGGGGAGGTCTGAAATGGCTTGTCTTGGAGGGTCCAGACCCCCGCTCCCTTTTATTACGAAATCTGGAGTAAGTTCAGAGGGCCGCCCACCAAACCACCCCAACCCAACCCGAAGGCCTCAAGTCGCCCTCCATTTCCAGTTGGGGGGGGGGGCGGGGAGCACTGACAAAACACGTATGGAGCCCGCACCCCCCCAAAACCCGAAGTTGGGGTCCTCGGGTTGGGCTGGGGTGGTCTGGTAGGTAGTCCTCAGAGGGCCGCGCGGGTGTCTTGGATCGGCGGCTCCCGCGCCAGGGGGCGGCGCCGCCAAGGGCCGTGCCGCGCCGATGCAGGAAGCCCGCGCGGGCGCGGCGGGGGCCGACGCTGGATAGGCCGGCGGTGGGCGTGCGTGCGGCGGGCGGCCCGAGTCGCAGCTGCAGCAGGGCGCGCTCTCAAGACGTATCGCTCGGGCGCCCCCCCCTCCTCCTCCTCATCCTCCTCCTCCTCCTCCTCCTCGTCCTCCTCCTCCTCCCCCTCCTCCTCCTCCTCCTCCTCCTCCTCCTCCTCCTCCTCCCCCCTCCTCATCAGCCTCCTCCGCATATTCCTCTTCCTCGTCCTCCTCCTCCTCCTCCTCCTCCTCCTGCTCCTCCTCCTCCTGATCCTCCTCCTCCTCCTCCTCCTCCCTCGGCCAGCACTGGAAAGCACGCGCGCGCGCACGGCCGGCATCTCGGCGCACAAAGTGAGAGGCACAGGGCCTGGATTCTGAGAGTTCCCAGCGCTCCGCGGCCACGCGCACAGAGGGGGGGGCAGGGAGAGGGGGGGAGGCTTCCGAGGAGCACCCACTGCTGCTCGGAAGGGGCGTGCCTCGTCTGTAGGTGCAGGGCTGGCGCCTCATGAGAAGCGGCCTCCCCCCGAGGAGCCGTCCCCCCTCCTCCTCCTCCCCTGTGCGAGCCGCTTGCATTCTCCACGGTCTTGTCCGTGACTTGGGCTTGATACAGTCAACCCGCATGGTAAGCATGGGCAACCTTCCCAAGGGTACCCTTGCATCCTTGCCCCTTCGGCCCCATCTTTAGCGACTCTCGCTGGCCAGCCTCGTCCGAAAAACGTGAACATGGGCCTCCAAAGCCCATGTTCAGGTTTTACCACGTTCAAGTCTCGCAGGCCCATGCATCTTTACCGCGCGTCCTTATGATACGGGTCGACTGCACCGCTACCTCGCCGAGGGCGTGGGCCGAGGGCTGGCGATCGACGATCGGCGGCGGCGGCGGCGAGGGCGGCGGCCCTGCGCTCGACGATCGACGATCGGCGGCGGCGGTGGCGATGGGCGAGGGCTCCTCCTCCTCCCGCTCCTCCTCCTCCTCCTCCTCCTCCCTCCTCCTCCTCCTCCTCCTCCTCCTTCCTCCTCCTCCTCCTCCTCCTCTCCTCCTCCTCCTCCTCCTCTCTCCTCTCCTCCTCCTCCTCCTCCCTCTTCTCCTCCTCCTCCTCCTCCTCCTCCTCCTCCTCCTCCTCCTCCTCCTCCTCCTCCTCCTCCCCATCCTCCTCCTCCTGCTCCTCCCGGGCGGCGGCGCCTCCTCGGCTGGCGGGCGCGGAGGCACCTGGAGACGCCTGTCCTGCGTCCTCGAGCCCTCGGCGCCGATGCCCCTGGCGTCGGGGATGTTCGTGCAGGCCGTCGTCATCGTCGCCGTCGTCGTCGTCGTCGCCGTCGCCGTCGCCGTCGTCGTCGCCATCACCATCACGATCACCATCACCATCGCCATCGCCATCACCATCACCATCACCATCACCGCCACCACCACAATAACCATCATCAACATCATCAGCATCATCATCAACATGGTCAGCAGCATCATCATCACCATCATCATCATCATCATCATCATCATCATCATCATCATCATCATCATCATTATCATCTTCATCTCATCTTCAAACTCATCTTTATCATCATCAGCATCATCATCAGCATCACCATCATCATCTTCATCTTCATATTCATCACCATCATCGTCATCACCATCATTATTATCATCATCATCACCACCATCACCATCCATCATCATCATCCTCATCATCATCATCATCATCATCATTATTATCCTTATCCTCATCCTCTTCGCAGTCGTCGTCGTCGTCTTCGCCGTCGTCGCCGTCGTCGGCGGCGTCGGGGACGTTGGTGCAGGCCGTACCGGCCGCAGCTCGCGGGCCCTGCCGCCGTCGCCGAGCGGCACCCGCTGCCGCAGATCTCTGCCCATGTCTTCTTCTCGACTTTCGGCTTCCGGGGGCTGTCTTCTCGGCGGCCTCCAAGAGGGAGGCTGAAATCGGGCACGTCTCTCTACAGGAAAAGCATATCTAACAGTAGTCAAACAAAGATCGTCTGGGGACGATATTTCTATGGCTTCTGAGTATTTATTCAACATTATTTGACTATTTGCTTTTTGTTCACACTCCGTCAGTAGGAGGACACGCCCGACCGATGGCATGGGCCATCATGTCTCCCTGGGTCGCCTGGCCCCCTCTTCTTGCGTCGACCCATCCCTCGGCCCCACCTGGGTCGCGCACATGTCTCGGGCCCTGCTCTACGAATACCCCGCTTTTTTTGCACGCCCTGGACGGTCTGGCCACGGGGGACCGTCGCAAGCGGATGCGGGACGAAGCTTCTGGAGGAACAGTTGCTGCTGGGAGGGAGGAGGAGGAGGAGGAGGAGGAGGAGGAGGAGGTGGAGGTGGAGGAGGAGGAGGAGGAGGAGGAGGAGGGCGCCCCCGGAGGAACAGATGACGGACGGGGCTAGCACGGGGACGTATCCGTCTCAGAGGGTCCCGGAAGGCTCCCAGAGCCTTCCAGGACGCTCTGAAAAGGCCGCGGCGTCCGGAGCCACCGGCTCTCAGAGATTTTCGCTTCATCCTCGTCCGATGTTATCTTCGTCCTGGCTAGGGAAAACCAAAAGGTACGCGTTCTGACCAGGACTTCGAGGCGAATCCAGCGGTGGCGACGAGGGCCTCCCAGGAGGCCCAGGAAGGGGAAAACGAGCGAAGGGGTAAAGATATGGGCACCTCTTCCCTGTTCTGATTTTATCATGTTCCAACCTACCTTAGCCTGAATAACCAGGAAGATTTGTTGAGCACCAAACAAGTAACGAAAGTGGATGGATTTCACGTGTCGGGCCCTGGCAGGCGATACTCGTTCGACATTGTTTCGATATTGTTCTAGGTGCTCACAATGATTTCCGGGATGTGGTCCTTAAATACGATGGGAGCAACACAATTCTGATGGCTTCGTCTTAAATTGCTCCTGGGAGAAGGAGCGTGTTTTTTATTGCTTGGGGCATACTGGGCATTACAGCCCCCGGCCCCCCTCCCCCCCTATAACGTAACGCTCTTCCCCCCCAAGTGCGCTCCGGGACCCCATAATGCCCACTATCGCCGAAGATGAAGGAACGCGCTCAAGGAGTCGGCGCTTCCGGGGGCCCGCGCATGGAAAAGGCCACACAGCCGTCGACGGTGGCCACGGGCGGGGGGGGGGTCCTGCGGTCTGCGCCCCCCCCGGCGACCCTCCGTGCAGGCCAGGGTCCTGAGGTCTGTCTGTCGGGGGGCGGCCAGGAGGGGGGTGAGGATAGGGGGGCATTTGCGAACCCTACCCCTCCCCCCCACGATTTCTGAGGGGGAGGGTGGGGATCACTTAATTCTAGAGCTCCCGAGCGAAGTGAACCCCACCCTCCCCCTCAGAAATCGTGGGGGGTAGGGGTAGGGTTTGCAAGTGGCCCCCTAGAAGACTCGAGGGGGTCTGGGGAGCAGGATGGGGAGTCCCTGAGGGCTTGTCGACTTTTCGCCAATCGACTTGTGTGGGGATCGAGCCAAGATACATCCAGGCACATGGCAGACGAACCGAGGCAGATCCAGGTACATCGAGATACAGCCAGGCAAACCAAGGTAGAATCAGCGATCTCCAGGGAAAGTTGGAGCACCTCGCGGCCGCTCCAGCGCGAGTCGAAGGATGGCAGAAGTCGTTATAAGCCTTTCACGAGGGAGGGGGGGGCGGGGGAGGGGGGGCACGAGGAGGCGGAAGGGTACCCTATGAACCGACGTGAGGGCGCGGCGATCGGCGAAGTGCCTCCGAGCGGACCAACAGGACCGCACGGACCAGAGCAGTGCTCCTGCAGGCACGGCTGCGACGCGACGCGTGGGCGACGACCTCCGCAGCGGGGCTTCTGTCCAAGCTTGGCCCGGGGTGCACTGGCCCGGGTTGGGGTGCCTCTTGCAGGATCATGCTGGATCCTGCAGGAGACCCTGCGAGGCCCGACTGGCCCGGGCGTGGACTGACCTGGGTCGGGGGGTCCCCGAGAGGCCTCAGAGGCCGCCCCCCTCGGGTCGGGGGCGGCCAAGAGGGGGGTGAGGACTAGAGGGGGGTGGACATCATGGCGGGGGCCATGCTGTTTTCTCAGATTTCCTGGCGCCTCTTCTTGTTTCACTACGTCCCCGGTCCCCCCCCCTGGGCAGCGCACGTGCCGCCGGCCATGATTTGTGCCCCCCCCCCCCCCTCTTGGACGCTCCCCTCTTGACCGCCCCCGGTTTTTTTTGTTCACCGAGCGCGTTCCACTTTTCGCAGAAAGTGTGGGCGGCGAGCGGGGGGGGGGAAGTGAGAAGGATAAGGCCTTCTCAGAAGGCGGTGGGACTTCTCAGAAGCCCTCGCGCCTTCTGGGAGGCTTTTTTGTGTCTTCGGGGAAGGTTCCGAAAACTTCTCAGAAGGCTGGGGGGCTTCCCAGCCTTCTGAGAAGGCCCGCCCCTTCTCACTTTCCCCTGGGCGCGCCGCCTGAAGTGCCTACTCGCAAACGTCCAGTAAAACACGTGCTTGCCTCGATGTCGTGGACCGTAAGTTCCCCGCGGCGGATTCGGAACAAGTCTCCGGGGAAGGCTCTCTGGGATTCAGAACCCGTTCCCTCAGGACACGATTGTTTCATGATGGGCCTGTTTTCCGCCACCACCACCACCATAGGTTGGAGGGGGAGGAGGTCCTCTTCCTCCTCCTCCTCCTCCTCCACCTCCTCCTCCTTCTCTTCGTCGTCCTCCTCCCCCTCCTCCTTCTCCTCCTCCTCCTCCTCCTCCTCCTCTATCCCCCCATCCAACTTCTGGTGGTGGTGGTGGTGGTGGTGGGAAACAGGCCCATCACGGCTGCTTCTTGCCCATGTCCGACCCCTTTGCTCTGCGGCAGGCTCGCGCCGCGCTGGCACCGTGGTGGATCGGGCGCGGGCGTCCGGGGCGGAGGGCGGCGGGTGGCTCGGCGTCGGCCTGGCTCGATCTGCGCTGTCGCAGCGAGCCGCGTGGTGTCGCCCTCGAACCCTCCTCCTCCTCCTCCTCCTCCTCCTCCTCCTCCTCCTCCTCCTCCTCCTCCTCCTCCTCCTCCTCCTCCTCCCTGGTGCCCCCCCCCAGGACTCGTCAGGAGGTCCGCACGGAGGGGGGAGGGACCCGGGGGAAGCGCACGGGAGACAGCTGCGCTTGCCAGAAAGCCGGGAGCGACCCAGCAGCCTGTCAGGCTGTCTCTGCCGCCAGGTTCTCTTCTCTTCGAACCCGTCCAGCGTCTCGAGGCGGCGCATCAGCTGTTCCCCACGGAGCCCCCGAGGCAGGTGAGACTGGCGTCTCGAAGGTGCCCTAATTAGGTTCCCGTTGCTGACGTCACGGGCCGGGGATCGTCAGCAAAGGTTGTGGAGGTTTGTTCCGAAACGGCCTGAGGAGTAGTGATGACATTGATGATGCGAATGATGATGGTGTTATAGTAACGGCGGTGACGATAATGATGGTGGTGGTCATGATTACCCACTTCACTCACATGGAGATTATAACGTAAGGCATGGTAATATGTCGGTGGTTGGGGTGATGAATTCGCGACGCTTCCTGTAACCCCACCAGTCCATCCAGAAACGATACGCAAATGAGTTACCCTGATCAGGGATGTGGAGGAGTATGCAGTGGAATTCAGGGCTGGGGAAGACGTCATACCCCAAGAAGGTGAGGATTGAGGAGGAATCGGAGGAGCAGGATGAGGAGGAGGAGGAGGAGGAGGAGGAGGAGGGGGAGGGGGAGGAGGGACGAGGAAGGAGGAGGAATACTTGGCAGGAGGAGGAGGAGGAGGAGGATGAGGAGGAGGAGGAGGGCAAGCAGAAAGGCCATTGATGCATCTCAGAGTCTCTTCGGGTAAAGCTTCTTGGAGACCTCTTGGGGCGCCTCGTGGGTCTCTTTGCGGTCGGGGGGCCTCTGTGGGCGTTGTGGGTGCCTTTGGGGGCCTCTTGCGGCCTCCTTGGGGTCCGCTCGTGGGCCTCGTGGGGGGCATCTTGGGCGCCTCTTTGAGGCCGTTTGGGCGCCTCTTGGAGCCATGTTGGGGCCCCCTTGGGGCCGTGGAGGCCTTCTTGGGAGCATCTGAGAGCCATCTTGAGGCGTCGGGAGCTCATCGGAAACAAACGCGCGAGAGGACCTACATTGCGTTAATGTGCCATTTGTTCTGGAGTGATTTTGGCCTCACGGGGGTCTCCTTGGGAGTTCCGTGGCCACTCGGAGCTGTTTTTGGGCTATCATGTGGCCACTTGGAGGTATCATGGAAGTCATCGTGGGCCAACTTGAACCGCACATTACTAGCCGGCCGCTCTGCGGTTGATCGGGAGTTTCTGTATATAGAAGAAGGTGCGTGCGCCTGTTGGCGAGGGTGAGGATGAGGTTCCTCCTCCTCCTCCTCCTCCTCCTCCTCCTCCTCCTCCTCCTCCTCCTCCCCCTCCTCCATCCTTCTCTTGCCTCCGTCTGCTCGCCGCCTCCGCCCTGGTGGAAGCGGCCGTGCGCGGCGCCGTGCTGGGTGGCGCGCCGAGGCGCACCGTCGCGGCCGTCGCGCGGTCCGCAGTCTCGGCTGCCCTGTTCAGGGCGGCCGAGGCTCCCGCGCTGCCTGCCGACGGCGCTGATGGCGGCGCCCCTCATCCTCCACGTCCTGGGCCTGCTGGTGCAGCGGCTGCCGACCCGCGCCCCTCGGCGCATGCCGCGAAGCGGCGGCGGCGGCGGCAGCGGCGCGCGGCGCGCAAGGCGGCGGAGAAGGAGGAGAAGGAGAAAAAGATTGTCGACGTGGAGGGCGCGGCGGCGGATGCTGGCGCTGCTGGGGCGGGCCTGCGGCTCGTGCAGGCGGCGCAGCCTTCCGCCTGGGCGGACTCCGATGGCGACATCGACTTCGACGACACGTGGGCCGACGATGCTGTTCGTCGAGCCCCGCCCTGTGCTGCTGGTGCGGTGGCGGCGGAGCCAGCTCGTGCGGCTGGCGGAGCTGCTAGCGCGGCGGGGCGGACTGGTCCTCCGGAGGCGGCGACGCTGATGGTGGAGGAGCCCTCGGTGGTGGAGGACGTCAGGGAGGTCGCGAGGAGGCTCCTCGCGCAGCGCTCCCTTCGGTCTTCCTGATGGTGCTCGTGGAGCTGCAGTGGCGATTCCGGGCTCTCGGAGCTCATGGAGTCGCTCGGGTGGTTCCTCGTGCACGCGTGCGTGGAGCATTTGGTCTCCCGCTCGGCGACGTGGCACGTGTACTACGTCGACTTCCACTGCTTCCTCAACGCGGTCGGGGGGCCTGTTCCTGGTCAGGTCCAGGGCTGGCCCCCCGCTGACCCTTAGTGGTGGCAGTGCACGGCGATGTTAAAAAATCCTCCACCCCACAGCTCCATCATCTTCTCCTCCTCCTCCTCCTCCTCCTTGAGACTCCAAGGTCGATCTATAGTGCGGGGTCGAACTATAATGCGGGGGTTATACTTTTCTGCGGGTCGATCTATAGTTCGGGCGCGCCGAAAATAGTTCGACCCGCCGTTTTGGGGCAAACGGGGCTTCAGCGCCCATGCTCGCGCTCGCCCCACTGGGAGGGGTCCAACATATATTTGAGCCGACAGCAATGAATGACAACGATACACACAGAAGCGTTCTTTTCAAAGCATGCGCGCAATCGGCTGGCCGCAGAACTTAGAGATGCATGCCGCCGAAAACGCTCTCATGGACCTCCTTTGGCCCCTCCTTCGGCCAAATGCAGCTGCAGATCCACCGAAATCCTCATCCCTATAGTTCCAGTGCTTCGCTGGTTCACCGCCGCCCATGCACAGCTCCAGAAACATGTGCATTTTAGGCTTCACTTTAAAATGGGCAGGAAGCGCGTCTTGCAAAGCGGCCGTCTGCGTGGCAAACTTACTTGAATGCTCTCTAAGAATGTCCACAGCAAATGGGTGATTGTCAGAGAGTGCCTCGTAACACCGAGATAAGCTTTTCATCCCTGCGTGAATGGACGATTCTACAGCTGCCCGCTCGTCGACGCCATTCCTCCTATCAAGGAAAGCCTCCGCCATCTCCAATGCCCATGGAACCATGTGCCTGAGCATCCCCGCGCCGCACCTCATCTTAGCCGTCGTTGCTTTTTTTCCTTTCACAACGCCCCGCGTCAGTCTCGATAGGCGGCTGGTCTTCTCACCTGGCGGCTGCCTGTCGTAGAACGCCATCAAATGACCATGTAGTGTGGAGACGCGGCCTTTCTGGGTAGTTCCAGCCACCTTTTTGTGCGTTACAAGATACCATAGCAAGCCCCCTATGAAGTCAGCCGCTACTCCAAGATCAACAACGTGTAACCAATCTAGCTTCAGCAACTTTTCGCTCGCATACGGCACTTGGAAGAGAGGGCACACCTGCTCGCCTGAAACGATAATCTTCGCAAGGACTTCTGGCCATGTGCGTCGGTGCGTTCTCCACGGCGCGTCTCTCCCAGTCTGCGATTTCACCTGCGGGGAGTAGCCAAAAACACTCCTCCTCCTCCTCCTCCTCCTCCACCCCTCCTCCTCCTCCTCCTCCACCCCCCCTGGAAGGGGCCGCAAAACGACGACGACGCACCCCCTCCCAGAGGGGATTTCCATCCTCCCCTGATGTGTTGCGCTCCCATGGCCTCGTCCTTCTTGATGTTGCACAGGAAGCATACTTCGTCATCTTGCCAGCCAGGTAGCTTGAGCACCTCCTTCATCATCTTCCAGTCCCCTTTGATCTGGCAAAGCACTCCGCCAATTGGTAGGGTTGCATCGGCCACTTGTCGGCGCTTCTTCCATGCGTCCTGCGCGCCGAAGGGGGGGCCGTCGTGCCGCGCCGCCGGCCAGCGCTTCGCAGCCAAGTGAACAAAGCTCCACTGCACCACTGCAAAAACATCATCAAATGTGTTGGGGCCCACGTGCTCTTTGAGGAACGCTGTGATTGGGGCCCGCAGGTTTTTCCAGCGCCCCGCAGCCCCTGGCAACATGAGGCTGATGATCTCTGCGCTCATCGATCGGTCCCAGAAGCAAGGGACCCCGTCCTGCCACACGCCCAGGGCCACCAGGTCGTTGCAACCACTCTCCGCCCTGGCTCTTTGCACGTGGCGCAGAGACACGCCGTCGAGACTCGACGTCTCCAGTAGCACGCTCCGCTCGCCAAAATGATGAAGTTGATGAAGTATTTCGTGAGGAAGCATCATCGCTAAGTCCATCAGTTGTTCTGTTTCAGACTTGGGGTCCCAGCCCCTCACCTGGCAGTGATAGAGCGGAGGCCACCCTTTCCTGAAGAAATCCCGCCTGAACTTCCTGGCAGCGTTTTTCATGCCCGACGTTGACTCCGTAGTGTGCAGGTCGGAGAGACCTGTCGCAGATGCAGAGACGCAGTCATTGATCAGCTGAGCGCCGCGCTGCCCGCTGACCACGCTGCTGCTTATCAGGTCCTGCACGTTCGCTCTCAGCCGCCTCTCCGGCGGCAAGCCCAACCTGTCATAAGGCAACCGCCGCCTGGAAAGCATCCCGCGGGGCCCGCGGGAGACAGGCGCGAGCGCGGCGGCCTTGAGCCACTGCAGTGGCTACGGACATGCGCGGCTGAGGCAAGGAGCCCTTGCCCTTTCCCGCGCCCCTCCTCCGCGCCCTCCTTCAATCCCTTTCATGCCCCTCCCCTCCTGCTACTCCCCTCCTGATGATACCAAGCCCCCCTCCCCCCCGCCCCCCCCTCCCCCCGCGCCCCTGCGATGAGGGGGGCTTCTTTACTGGCAAACCCAGAAACACGCGGCCCCTCACGAAGGGGCACCCCTGGCAGAGGAAGCGGCAAGTTCTCGTTTTCCCACGGGCGTCGGAAAGGCAGCGCTGCATGCGTGTCGTCGGGCGAGGCAGAGCATCTCAAACCCTACTGCATATATGCATGTAAATACTGATATGTAGATGTAGATGTAGGGCCGCAGCTCAATTGAGGAACTTCTTGAAGCGCTTGACCGAGAGCTGAATGCCCTCGAACATGTGCTCGTGTGTGTTGTAGGCGGCCTGGACCTCATTCTTCAGCTTATCGTACATGTCCGTGTCCTTGCCGACAGAATCAGCGCCCTCAATTTTCGCAATCAGAACCTCCATCGCCGTCTCGTGCTGGTCCGCATTGTCCACGCACTTCTTGCACTCATCGGCCCAGTTCTGGAAGCTCTGACGGTCCTTCTGATCCTGATCCCCAGCCTTCGCGAGCAACTGATTCTTCGTGTGCTTTAGGAACTTCAGCTCCTTCTGATACTTGACCAGCATTTGCCTTGGTAGGGATCATAAACAAGCAATGCGCCGACATGCTTTTCAACGCAAACAACGCACGACAGAACGGATACGAACCAGTTTCTATCGCCATCCCCTCCAGGAGGGGCGGCGGGGGCGTGGCGGGGGAGAGGGCCCCCCTCTGGGAGGGGTCTGGCAGAGCACCAGAGATGGAAGGGCAGGGGGCGGCTGCCGAGGACGGCGCGCGATCTCGTCCTTCTTACTCACGATCTCTGGCCAGTGCGGATTCTCGATCTTCACCTCGCCGCCCCCACCCGACCCCGAAGCGCTGGGCGACGGGAGCTCGGCCATCCTGATGCCTGCAGCTTCGAGTTGCTTCAGGTTCTTCAGGTTGGACGTCCCCTTGAAGGTGCGCGAGTCCTTCGTCACCAGCTGGTCATCGTCCATGTTGCGCTCGACGAAGTACCACTCCTTCCACAGAGGCCTGTCCTTGACATCTTCCTTGATGGGGAATTCTTCTTTGGTGCCATGCTCTTCGCTGTTCTCCTCCCACCATTCCTGCACGAAGGCAGTGGCTTCCTGGATGTTCGCAAAGTCTTTGATGGTGAGGTTCTTGAGGGCCAGTGCCTGCGATACATTCCGGTACCCTTTCTTGGCAGAGCGCGCGTGCACCTCTTCATTCGTGCATCTCTCTTCGAAGGTGGCCAACCAGTCAAGTGTCTTGTCCTTGTCACTCGCGAAGGTCTGCAAGAAACGCTTCCGATCGGCTGGGTCCTTCATCCCGTTCCAAAGCGCCTGGGCTGCTCTGGCGGATTCTGCTGTGCTCGTAGGTTTCCCGCTGCCGTCCTTCTTCTCCGACTGGTACTTGAGCCACGCCCTCATCTTGTCGGCCTCCTGCTTGTCGAGCCCGTGCCCCTTCGGGGCCGCCTTCGACTTCTTCGCCGCTGGTGCGCCCTGGCCCTCGATCTTCTTCTTCGGCGCCATGCTGCACAACGGTGTGAGGAGAGTGCCCAGCAGGAGCAGAGGAGGGACTACTCCTGGGGCGGGCATGGCTGCCGCGGGACTGACCCCTGAAATTTGGGATACAGCAGCAAAATCGAAATGCCCTGCGGCAGCCGAAACGCCTGCGAATGGCAAGTAGATCGTCGGGGGCCTTCCCCGCGCACTTCAGTGGTGCGTGTGGGTGTGGTGTGGTGCTGTGGGTGTGGCGTGTGTGGTGGTACATTTCAGTATCGTCGAGCCTTCCCCTCAGCCAGGGGTTCGTTTCTCTCCCCTCGAAGGGGCTCGCAACCCACGCGGTCGCCTCCTCCCCCTCGAAGAGAAGGGGTGCTACCTCATCAGCGGTGAGGCGGGGAGGGGGAGGGGATGTGCCAGGGCCCCCCCCTCAGTAAGGGGTGCGCGCCCCCTCAAAAAGGGGCGCCCCCCTCTCTGGATTGCTTTGCGCGGCAGGCAAGCACAGGGGCCCGAACGACTCACCCATGATGCAATGCTACTGCTCCCCCCTGCTGCCCCTGCTCACACTGCCCCCCCTCATTAAAGGGGCTCACCCTCAGTAAAGGACGGCGGTGCCCCTCCGCAAGGGGCCCGTCAAAGATGTTTCAGGGGCCCCCCTCAATCAGGAACACCGCGCCCCCCAACCCCCCTAGGGGGCCCGTCAGATACGCCCAGCCCCGCCCTCAGCCAGGGGCGTTTCGCCCCTCAGCGGGACTCGTCTGGCCCCCATGCAGCGAGGGGGGGTGCACTGCAAGCGACCTTTACGAGAGAGATTCTCTTAAGAGAATTCTCTTAAGAGAATTCTCTTAAGAGAATTCTCTTAAGAGAATTGTTGGTTTTGCCTGAGACATCCACACAATTCTCTTAAGAGAATTCTCTTAAGAGAATTCTCTTAAGAGAATTCTCTTAAGAGAATTCTCTTAAGAGAATTCTCCAAAGAGAATTTCCCCTTAAGATAATCGGTTTCGTGATCGCCCGCCCCCTCTGCCAGGGGCAGCCGCGCGCGCCCCTGCAATGAAGGGGCCGCAGTCAAGCAGAGCCCCCTTAACCCGTACCGCCTCTATTCTGGCGCGAGAGGCCGCGCAAATGTATATGGATGTCGGCGCCGTCGCCGACGCGGTCGCCCCGCGGCTCAGGGCGCGCCGTCCTGGGGCGGATGGGGGTGCAGGAGGAAGATTGACAAGGAGGAAGAGCAGAAGCAAGAGGGATATGGACAAGGAGGAGGGCGGGCGACAAGCAGGAGCAGGAGGAAGAGTGACCAGGAGGATGGAGAAGCGGTCCTAGCCCCTCTTAGAGGTCGCCTTCGGGCGCTTGCCATTGCCCTTGTCCTTCTCAGTGTCCTTGTCCTTGTCTTTGTCGCCCCTCCCCCCTTTCGAGGGTCTGCCCCCCGCCTGGTCCGCGCGGGGCCTTTTTTTTGCTTTGGGGTCCTTCTTTTTGTTGTCTGCGTTCTCCGCGTCCGCCCTGGCTGCGTCCGCCGTTGCTGCGCCCGTCTCTGGCTGCTCTGGTGTTGCCGCTTCTGGCGCTGCCGTCTCTGCCGCCTGCCGCTCCTCTGCCTCTCGTTTCTGTTTCTGCTCCGCTTCCTCCTTGGCCCGCGCTGCGTCCTCCGCATCCTTGGCAGCCTTGGCCGCCTCTTCCGCCCTCCGCGCGGCCGCTTCGGCAGCCAGCAGCCTCGTCCTCGCCTGCGCTTCGGCGGCCTCTGCTGCCCTCTGCAGCTCCAGGCGGGCCTCTGCCTCCCGCCTCAGCGCGGCGTCCCTCTGCTGTTGTTGCGCCCGCCTCAGGCGGATGATCTCCTGCTCTGCCCTGCGCTCCTGCTCCTGCCGAAGGCGCTCTTTGTGCCTTTCGACGCACCTCTGCGCCGCCTCCGTGCGATTCAATGCCCGCAAGAGCCTCCGATGCTGCCTTGCGTGCTCTTCCTCTAGCCTCATCAGCTCATCAGGCTCCTCTGACTCCGCTTCCTCCTCCATGCCCTCTTCCTCCTCGCCCTCATCCTCCTCTTCTTCCTCCCCCTCTCGGGCTCCGTCGTCGGATCCGTCAACCTGCATTGCTTCGGCAGGTGCTGCCGCTGCTGCTGCTGCTGCTGCGGGCGGTGCTGCTGCTGCTGCTGCTGCTGCGGGGTGTCCAGCCGCTGCTGCTGCTAACAGTGCTGCGGGTGGCGGGCCGATCGGTGGCGTTGGCCCCCCCTGCGGGGGCGGCGGCTGCGCTGCCGTTTCGTTCTGCTGCTCCTGTCGGGGAACGAAGTAAGCTCACCCCAATGAGAGGGGCCTCTCCTTGCGTTTATTCGGTCCCCCCTCGTTTATCCCCTCAAACAGGGGCCCTCCCTTCTTGGCAGCGCGGGGCAGAGGGGGGGGGCGCGGTCCTGCAGCAGGCCGACCAAGACCGCCTCCCTGGTATCGCACCTCCGCTGCCAGTGCCTGGCAGGCGCAGAAAACTGACCAGGATAAACATTGAGAAAATCAAAACATCAAACCGACATAACTTCATTCCTCAATGTTTGAGGGTTCCCCCCTCCCCACCACTTGCACCCTTGCGTTGCCTGGCTCTGGCGACCTCGCTCTTGCCGCCCCTCCACCTCCTCCCGTTGCGGTCGCGGTCGCCGTGCTCGTGGAACCACTGCGTCGCGTGGTGTTCCTGGCACGTCTTGCCAACGCACACCGAGAAGAAGGTGTGTTTGCCGCACTGCCAACACTTCTTGCAGTTCATCTTGCGAAGCCACAAGCGGTGGGACGAGCGGGTGTACCGCTTCCTGTGGTCCTGGAAGTCCAGCATGAATTCCTCCTCCGCCTCGCTGTCGTCGTCGTCGACCTCAAAGACAGGCGCGTGCCCGTCCTGCAGGGTGTCTCTGTAAATCAATCCCTTCAGGAAGGGTCACGGGTCCCTGTGAATGAATCCCCTCAGGAAGGGGAGGTTCTATCATTAAAACCCCTCTGGCAGGGGTCTCTGTAAACGGATCCCCTCAGGACGGGGCGCCTTGACCACTTGTACCCCCAGCTCCTCGTGAGGCCGCTTGCCGCCGCCACCGCCTTCTGGAGGCAGCCCGCCGCCGCAGCCGCCCGACATCATCATGCCGGAAGCCTGGGGTCCAGAACGGTTGCGGCCGAAAGTTTTTAGTCAGACTCAAAAGGCTAAAATCTGGGGGCCTCGTGGGAGGCCCTTCGGGGGGGTGAATGTAATGGAATTTCATAGGAATTCGTCAAATTTTAGACCCCCCTTTTTTGCTAAAAAAGGTGGGTCTAAAACTCGGCTGCTGGATTGATTTTTCATCGCCCAGATGGCCAAACAAGTGGCCGTCACTCTTACTTTTCTCCTCATCCTGCCCCAACTCCCCCCTTGCATTCTGCTTCCGCGCGGCCTGGGGCGCCGAGAGGCACATGATGAGCGCCCGCATGGCCGCGAGCTCGGGGCGGGGGGCTGGCCCCCAAGCGCGCTGGGCGCCAGCTCTGTCGAACGGTTGCGGACGAAGAACATGAAAGCAAATGGGAGAGGGATGGAACGAGGAGGAAACGCAATGCCATACACATAATGAGTAAGCAGACTGCCGCACCTTTGATCCCCTCCCCGAGGGGCCCCCTCTCGGAGGGGGCCGTTGCCCTGTCTTATCGCGAGTGTGCTGAAGCCCCTCTTAAGGGGTTCCCCTCTTAAGGGGTTCCATCACTCGCCGATCCATCGCGCGGTCCCCTCACGGAGGGGCGCCCCTGCGATGAGGGGGTGTCGTCTAGCACTGGAGAGGGCGCTCTGCCAACGGGTATGGCGATGGCAATGGCGATGAAGACGGTAAGGATGATGATGATGGATGCGATGATGAGGATGGATGCGATTAGTCGCCCAAGCGCTGTGCCACTAAGCGCTCAGCCTCCGCCTTAGCAGCTTCCTTGGTGTCAGCCACGGTGCCGTCGACCAGGCCTTCTTCAGCTCTGCGCCGATCTCCCTGAGCGTGGCCTCGTCCAAGGTGTCCTTGTACTTTTTCCCGCCGAAACTCACAAACTGGTTCTTCTCACCGTGCGTCCGCTTCAACCCGATAGAGTGGCCCCTCTTGTAGTACATCACGCTGTACCCGCGGTCGGCGTGGCCAGCGGGGGGCCCAGCGCCGACCGAGGGCTCATCTGCAGCATCCACGGGCTCATCGGGTTCCAGCTGCTCTTCCTCCTCCCCCTCATCGTCCTGGTCCGTCTCCGTGTTCGCGGCGGCTGCACTGGGCTTTCTCATTGCAGGCTTCTTTGCCACTACATGTCCTGCTGGCTTCCCTTTTTTGCACGCTTTCGCCTTCGCCTGCGCGGCTGCCGCTCTTGCTGCCAGGAGGGCGTTGGGCTGCTCCGTCTTCTCCGTCCTGCCGTCGGGAAACACGGCATCCAAGAAACCATCGCCTCCTTTCGTCAGTGTTCCCCGCTCCTCCCTGTCTGCGAACTTCATCACCATGCACATCGGCTCGGAGTTGAAATCGAAATACGTGGCCAGGGGATCCTGGGGCGGGTCTCTCACTTGCCCCTCCCGAGCTCCCCTCCCGAAGGGGTTCGGTTACGCCGTGAAAAATCAAAACTGCTCCCCTCCCCCTCCCACCCTGCCCGCCCCCTCCGATCCTCCTTCGGGGCCGCGGCGGGCGGGTCAGCGAGCTCGACGTCCTCCTGCGACGAGAACACCACCATCGGGCTCCACGTGGCAACCTTCTGTTTCTTCCCTGCCGGTTTCGGAGGCGGGCTGATGCCGAAGGCGTTCTTGATGACATTGCGCCTGCTGCCCCCATCTGCGCTGGACGACGCGGCGGCCGTGGAAGATTTTGGAGGGTTCATCTCTATGTCGGAGCTGCTGTCGGCGCGTTTTTTGCTCTCTCCTGTGCTTGGGCTTGCCCTGCCAGGCTGCAGCCCCATTGCCACCCCAAGCATTTTTGTGTGCGCCTCCAGCTTCCCCCCCGTCTTGGCGATGTAGAACTTGTTGCAAACATGGCTGAAAGCGTTGGCCACCTCCTGGCAGAAACGCCTACACTCTTCCTGGTGCATGTTCGGCTTCTGCTTCAACACGACGTCCTGGAGGTTCTTCCATTTGACGCGTGTGGTGAGCTGCGCAAGCGGCAAGAGAAACGGCATGTTGTTCTTCATGAAGTCATCTATGCCCCCTTGCAGTTGGCATTTTTCGATGAGATCAATGTGCTGTTTCACGAGCGGCTTCAACTGTTCCTCAGTCACAGAAGAAGCCCGTATCTTCACCTCCGTCTTGCCCTTGACCATTGCCCACCCCCCGCGCAGTGCGCGCAAGCAAGAGTAGCGCTATGTGCCCTCGAGCCTTCGCAGCTGCGGGATGTTGTAACATGCGCGCAATGTGATGCAGCCGATACCCCTCGCTCAGGGGACGCATGCCCCCTCACTCAGGGGATCCATTAATGCGCGAGCGAAGAAAAGTACGACCTGGCCAAAAATCATGGGTTGGACTATAGTGCGACCCAAGGAAAGTGCCAGGTCGATCTATAGTTCGACCCCGCACTATAGATCGACCTTGGAGTCTCAAGGCTCCTCCTCCTCCTCCTCCTCCTCCACCTCCTCCTCCTCCTCCTTCTCCTCCTCATTCCTCCTCTGTCTGGGCACCTCCCCCGGGGCGCGGATCCACCGGATCTGTCCGGATCTGTCCGGAAACGGTGCCAGAGACCGCTCTGGGCTCCTCTGGGCACCTCCCCCGGGGCCGGTTTTGTGAGGATGTCCCAAGCGAGGGCGCCGGTTTGGGATTCGTCGGCGGATCCACCGGATCCACCGGATCTGTCCGGAAACTGTGCCGGAGGCCGCTCTGGGCTCCATGGGCACCTCCCGAGGGCGCCGGTTTGGGATTCGTCGGCGGATCCACCGGATCCAGCGGATCTGTCCGGAAACGGTGCCGGAGGCCGCTCTGGGCTCCTCTGGGCACCTCCCCCGGGGCCGGTTTTGTGAGGATGTCTAAAGCGAGGGCGCCGGTTTGGGATTCGTCGGCGGATCCACCGGATCCAGCGGATCTGTCCGGAAACGGTGCCGGAGGCCGCTCCCGAGGCCGCTCTGGGCTCCACTGGGCACTCCTCACCTCCCCCCGGGGCCGTTTTTTTTTTTGTGAGGAGTCCTCGATTTCGCTGGCGCCCGGTTTTGGGATTCGGGTACGACGGATCCACCGTATCCACAACCGGATTCTGTCCGGTAAACGGTGCCGGATCCGCCTCTGGGCTCCCTTGGCCACCTCCGAACCTCCCCCGGCGTTTTGTGAGGTTGTCTCAAGCGAAGGGCGCTGTGTTCTGATTCGTCGGGTGTATCCAACCGATCCAGAGGATCTGTCCGGAACCGGTTCCGGAGGCTGCTGCTGGGCTCCTCTAAGGGTAGGGCGCCTCCCCTGGGGCCGGATTTGTGAGATGGTCTACACGCTAAGGGCCCGGTGTCTGGAATCGTCGGCGATCCACCGGAATCTGTCCCAGATCTGTCCGGAAACGGTGCCGGAGGCCGCTCTGGCTCCTCTGGGCACCTCCCCCGGGGCCGGTTTTGTGAGGATGTCTCAAGCGAGGGCGCCGGTTTGGGATTCGTCGGCGGATCCACCGGATCCAGCGGATCTATCCGGAAACGGTGCCGGAGGCCGCTCTGGGCTCCTCTGGGCACCTCCCCCGGGGCCGGTTTTGTGAGGATGTCTCAATCGAGGGCGCCGGTTTGGGATTCGTCACCGGATCCAGCGGATCCAGCGGATCCACCGGATCTGTCCGGAAACGGTGCCGGAGGCCGCTCTGGGCTCCGCTGGGCACCTCCCCCGGGGCCGGTTTTGTGAGGATGTCTCAAGCGAGGGCGCCGGTTTGGGATTCGTCGGCGGATCCACCTGATCCAGCGGATCTGTCCGGAAACGGTGCCGGAGGCCGCTCTGGGCTCCTCTGGGCACCTCCCCCGGGGCCGGTTTTGTGAGGATGTCTCAAGCGAGGGCGCCGGTTTGGGATTCGTCACCGGATCCACCGGATCTGTCCGGAAACGGTGCCGGAGGAGGCCGCTCTGGTCATCCTTGGGCTCCGCTGGTCACCTCCCCCGGGGGACCGGTTTTGTGAGGATGTCTCAAGCGAGGGCGCCGGTTTGGGATTCGTCACCGGATCCAGCGGATCCAGCGGATCCAGCGGATCTGTCCTGAAACGGTGCCGGAGGCCGCTCTGGGCTCCTCTGGGCACCTCCCCCGGGGCCGGTTTTGTGAGGATGTCTCAAGCGAGGGCGCCTGTTTGGGATTCGTCGGCGGATCCACCGGATCCAGCGGATCTGTCCGGAAACGGTGCCGGAGGCCGCTCTGGGCTCCTCTGGGCACCTCCCCCGGGGCCGGTTTTGTGAGGATGTCTCAAGCGAGGGCGCCGGTTTGGGTTTCGTCACCGGATCCAGCGGATCCAGCGGATCCACCGGATCTGTCCGGAAACGGTGCCGGAGGCCGCTCTGGGCTCCTCTGGGCACCTCCCCCGGGGCCGGTTTTGTGAGGATGTCTCAAGCGAGGGCGCCGGTTTGGGATTCGTCACCGGATCCAGCGGATCCAGCGGATCCACCGGATCTGTCCGGAAACGGTGCCGGAGGCCGCTCTGGGCTCCTCAGGGCACCTCCCCCGGGGCCGGTTTTGTGAGGATGTCTCAAGCGAGGGCGCGCGGATCCACCGGATCTGTCCGGATCTGTCCGGAAACGGTGCCGGATGCCGCTCTGGGCTCCTCTGGGCACCTCCCCCGGGCCGGTTTTGTGAGGATGTCTCAAGCGAGGGCGCCGGTTTGGGATTCGTCGGCGGATCCACCGGATCCAGCGGATCTGTCCGGAAACGGTGCCGGAGGCCGCTCTGGGCTCCATGGGCACCTCCCCCGGGGCCGGTTTGGGATTCGTCGGCTCATCCACCGGATCCAGCGGATCTGTCCGGAAACGGTGCCGGAGGCCGCTCTGGGCTCCTCTGGGCACCTCCCCCGGGGCCGGTTTTCTGAGGATGTCTCAAGCGAGGGCGCCGGTTTGGGATTTGTCGGCGGATCCACCGGATCCACCGGATCTGTCCGGAAACGGTGCCGGAGGCCGCTCTGGGCTCCTCTGGGCACATCCCCCGGGGCCGGTTTTGTGAGGATGTCTCAAGCGAGGGCGCCGGTTTGGGATTCGTCACCGGATCCACCGGATCTGTCCGGAAACGGTGCCGGAGGCCGCTCTGGGCTCCTCTGGGCACCTCCCCCGGGGCCGGTTTTGTGAGGATGTCGGGATTCGTCGGCGGATCTGTCCGGAAACGGTGCCGGAGGCCGCTCTGGGCTCCTCTGGGCACCTCCCCGGGGGCCGGTTTTGTGAGGATGTCTCAAGCGAGGGCGCCGGTTTGGGATTCGTCACCGGATCCAGCGGATCCAGCGGATCCACCGGATCTGTCCGGAAACGGTGCCGGAGGCCGCTCTGGGCTCCTCTGGGCACCTCCCCCGGGGCCGGTTTTGTGAGGATGTCTCAAGCGAGGGCGCCGGTTTGGGATTCGTCACCGGATCCAGCGGATCCACCGGATCTGTCCGGAAACGGTGCCGGAGGCCGCTCTGGGCTCCTCTGGGCACCTCCCCCGGGGCCGGTTTTGTGAGGATGTCTCAAGCGAGGGCGCCGGTTTGGGATTCGTCGGCGGATCCACCGGATCCACCGGATCTGTCCGGAAACGGTGCCGGAGGCCGCTCTGGGCTCCTCTGGGCACCTCCCCCGGGGCCGGTTTTGTGAGGATGTCTCAGCGAGGGCGCCGGTTTGGGATTCGTCACCGGATCCAGCGGATCCAGCGGATCCAGCGGATCTGTCCGGAAACGGTGCCGGAGGCCGCTCTGGGCTCCTCTGGGCACCTCCCCCGGGGCCGGTTTTGTGAGGATGTCTGAAGCGAGGGCGACGGTTTGGGATTCGTCGGCGGATCCACCGGATCCAGCGGATCTATCCGGAAACGGTGCCGGAGGCCGCTCTGGGCTCCTCTGGGCACCTCCCCCGGGGCCGGTTTTGTGAGGATGTCGATCTCAAGCGAGGGCGCCGGTTTGGGATTCGTCGGCGGATCCACCGGATCCAGCGGATCTGTCCGGAAACGGTGCCGGAGGCCGCTCTGGGCTCCTCTGGGCACCTCCCCCGGGGCCGGTTTTGTGAGGATGTCTCAAGCGAGGGCGCCGGTTTGGGATTCGTCGGCGGATCCACCGGATCTGTCCGGAAACGGTGCCGGAGGCCGCTCTGGGCTCCTCTGGGCACCTCCCCCGGGGCCGGTTTTGTGAGGATGTCTCAAGCGAGGGCGCCGGTTTGGGATTCGTCGGCGGATCCACCGGATCCAGCGGATCTGTCCGGAAACGGTGCCGGAGGCCGCTCTGGGCTCCTCTGGGCACCTCCCCCGGGGCCGGTTTTGTGAGGATGTCTCAAGCGAGGGCGCCGGTTTGGGATTCGTCGGATCGCGGATCCAGCGGATCCACCGGATCTGTCCGGAAACGGTGCCGGAGGCCGCTCTGGGCTCCTCTGGGCACCTCCCCCGGGGCCGGTTTTGTGAGGATGTCTCAAGCGAGGGCGCCGGTTTGGGATTCGTCGGCGGATCCACCGGATCTGTCCAGATCTGTCCGGAAACGGTGCCGGAAGCCGCTCTGGGCCCCTGTGCTCCCCGCGCCGGGGGTGAGGATGACGGTAGTTCCACAGAAATTCCCTCAAACCACAGCTTGGAGGCAATCTTAAAATTACTCGACGCGCAGATCCCTATGTGTACATCTCATATTGGTGGCATGCTTCGGTAGAAGACATTGTCCTTTTCAACATCTGAATGTCAGCGAATCCATGTGGAAGACGCAGCCGAGAGAGACGACTACGACGACGACGACTTGAACTAGGCGTTGCCTTCTTCTTTCCTCCTCCTCCTCCTTGTCCTCCTCCTCTTTCTCCTTTTTCCTTTGAACACGTGTCAGGATAATCCACCCGTGGGGAGGAGAATGCCAAGGAAACTCGAACAATGTATGCCAAGGAAACTCGAACAATACAACGACACGGGAAAACCTAGAGCAGCGAAGCTCGAGTCAGAAGCCTTGAACCCTCGATCTTCTGGCCTCGGTCAACCGAGTTGCCCGTTCGGCGGCGAGAACCCGCTTACTCTTTCCACATCCGTCCTCCTCCTATTCCTCCCTCTTCCTCCACCTTCTCCTTCTAGTCCTGCTCCTTTCTCTTCGACATCCCTCTCCAGTTACGAGTTCCCCTTCACCACTTCCTACTCACTCCAGCTCCACCTCCTCCACCTCCTCTCTCGCAATGTGTGCGCGAATCCTGGGGTGTCCTGACCCCTGCCGCTCCCCCTCCCCCTTGGGAGTGCCGAAACCAGCGTCTCACCTGAGCCCTCGTCAGAAACGGCTCCGAAAGCAAGATATGTTAAACACCGAGCACCCACACAGGCAAATCGCCTGTGACATCCCCACAATCTGGGCGCGAATCCTGGAGTGTCCTGGCCCCTGCCGCCCCCCCCCTTGGGAGTGCTCAAACCTGCGCCTCGCCTGAAACGTCCTCAGAAACGGCTCCGGAAGCAAGAGGTGTTGGGAAGGCCACGAACGGTTCGAACCTGTTCCCAGAAGTCGGCCTCGCATTCTTCTCCCCCATCCACTCGCACATTCGCGCGGGCACCCATGCAGCTGTTGCGCCACATGGCTGGGTGCTCCAGTGCTCCTCGCGCCGCCGAGGCAGCCTGGCAGGGCGGCCAGGACCTCGCACAACGTGACGTTCCACCTGACGAAGGACGCGCTTGCGGCGCCCCTGTATGGCGCTCACGAGCCCAACAACACCGACACCGTCGACATCTACGAGCTGTGCGATGGGGAGCTACATTAGGGACACCTCCGGGCCTGGCTCTGCACGCGCTGAAGGCAACTTGCCCCGAGAACTCGATCATGGACACGCCTGCGGCGCCCTGGTGTGGCGCTCGCGTGCCCTACGACACGAACGACAGCATCGGCATCACCGAGCCGCACAATGCACCTCTCGAGAAGGCCCGAGAGGACCCGCTGGACCCCCACGCCCCCGATGTGCCAGACCTCCGCCGTTCAGATCCAGCCAGCGGCACCGACATCTCGCCCATCACCTCGCTGCGCCTCAGGCCCTGCGCAATCCCGTTTCATCAGGTGCACGCGTGACCCGCGGTGCCCTCTCGTGCGTGGAAGTGTGCGCATCAGGCACGCGCGCCGAGATGCAGGACCATCAGGCGCTGGCACCGCCAGATGCAGGTGCGAACGCCGCCGAAAAGCCTGGCGCTGAAGTCGCGACGGACGATGCTGAGGAGGGCGGCGCCAAGGGGCGCCCGAGGAATACGCCGCTGTCTCTTGCCTGGCGCCGAATGTCTTCAAGCGAGGACTTGGCCGACGCGCACGAGCTCCCCGCCGACATTTACGAGGCCATCACGAAGAGCGCGCGCATCAAAACTACCCTTTGCGAAGCCATCGCGCACGCCGAACAATTTGCGAGCGCCCGCGAATATTGGCGCGGTGCACTTCCAGAAGGCCTCTTCGATCTGTTCGCGGACTTCGCAGAGTACGGTTGAGGGAAGGATCTCTTGCGTCGACGCCCGTTTTTTTTTCCCCCCCACTTTTGTGTCAGCCATGTGCCCATGTGCTCTCTTCTTCCCATTCCCTTCCCATCCATCCATTATCCATTATCCTCGGGCTGCCCCTCCCCCCGCCCCCCTGCCAGACACGCGCGTTTGCGCGCGAGCGCTCGAGTGCAGCGCCGCGTCGGCACCAGCCGTTAAGCAAGAGGCGGTCACACCCCGCAGCGGCGAACGCAAAACTGTATAACGAGAGTTGTTCGTGCTGCTGCGGTGGTGCGCAAGGCGTCAGTGTTGTGCAGTATGGCAGTAGCGCCCAACGTTGGGATACCCATCCGTTTACATCACGCATCGTGAAGATTTTGTTCATTGCTCCCATGCCGTCGTAAAGATATGTTGGGCGCTGGCCCAGGCAGACCGCCTGACACATCCCCACAATCGTGGCGCGATTCTGGAGTGTCCCGACCCCTGCCGCCCCCCCTTGGGAGTGCTGACACCAGCGCCTCGTCTGGGACGTCCTCAGACATTGTTCCAAAATCAAGAGATGTTGAGCACCGGTGCAGGCAAATCGCCTGAGACATCCCCACACATTGGTCGCGAATCCTGGAGTGTCCTGACCCCTGCCGCCCCCCCTTGGGGGTGCTGAAACCAGCGATTCGCCCGGACATCCTCACATCGTGTGTGTGTGAGTGAGCGCGGAAGTGGTGTGACTGATTCTGACTGAGGATCAGCGAATTAGAGTATGAGTGAGTCTAAGTGAGAGCGAGTCTGGGTGCGAAGCATCTTCACAACGTGCGTTTGAATCTGAGCGCGGAAAGTGTGTGGCTGAGTCTGGGTGAGGAAGAGCGAGGCAGAGTATGATTGAGTCTTAGCGTGAGTGAGTTTGCGTATGAGTGATTCCGAGCATGGGAAACTTGATTATCAGGGATCTAAACGCGAGTGCACCTGAGTATGAGTGAGCCTGGATATGAGTGAGTGTACATGTGAGTGAGTCAGAGAGTGGTGACCTGAGGGTGGGAGGTGTGTTCTCGTTCTCCGCGCGGTCAAAGTAACAACAAGAGCCCCATCATTAGGATATGGGGAAAAGGGTCTGGGGCCACCTTTGAGCCCCCATGGGCAAAACGCTTCTGAATGAGACCCCCGAAACGCCAAAATCTGTCAAAACCCATTCGTGCTTTAAACGTGTTCGCTGGTCAGAGACGCGGTGGTTCCAATTAGCGTCGCCACCTGGGGCCCCACAGTGCCCTCTTGGGGCGCTGTTGGAGCGATATTCGGGGCGCTTGGGGCTGTTTTGGGGCCATATTCGGCCTCAGTTGGGGCCATCGGGGGTCGTCTTAGAGCCATCTTGAGGCCTCGGACGACCATCGGACGCGAACGGGCGAGAAGGCTACACTTTTATATCCTTGTAGTTTTTGAACGATTTTGGCATTTTGGGAGCGTCCTGGGGAGACCGCAAGGTCTATTGCACCCGTCTTGGAACGATATTCGAGCTTCCTTGAGTCAGTTGGCAGCCATTTTGAGCCATCTTGGAGTACCTTGGGCCATCTTGGAAGTCACCTTGGGCACCTGGAATCCATCCATCTTGATTTTGGACGCTCCGGCCCCTTCAGACCCAGGGGGAGGGGTAGGGGGAGGGGTCAAGACACCCTCCGAGATAGAAGCCGTCTAGTTCACTCCCGCCCTCCCAACACATAAGTAACACCCCAGCCTGAGCATGTTCAGCGTTCGTCTTTGGATGGACATTTACCGGGAACCAGAGCCGACCCCATGTGCGCGTTGCCGGAGGCGAGGTGCGCCACGCGTTCCAGGCCAGGCACGCCTGGTGCGCCAGACGCTACGTGCTCCGCGTGCGCCAGGTGTGCCGCATACTCTAGCCGCGCCAGGTGCGCCACGTTCGGGGCACGTGCAGAGTGTGTCAGGTGCGATTGCACGTGACAGCACACATCAGGAAACATGTCGGCCCCCACCATCCTGGTCGAACACCAGTGCCCACCATTGTGTCTGGTGGGCCTGCGCACAACAGGCCATACGCCACCGCCCCCACGGTCCTTGTCAAAAACCAGTTGGCAGTGATCGTGGGGTGGCCGCGCATGATCCATATTTAGCCGCGAGGTGCATCTAGTGTTGGTTTCTTTTTGGGATGGCAGCCCTGCGCACAGCAGGCAATACGCTCACACCATGCTCGCGAGGCCTGACGAAGTGTTCGCGGGCCTCGCGAGCATGGCTAAAGACTTTGCTCCAAAGTGTACTTTGTATTGTTTTTGACAAGGATGGTGGGGGGGGGCCGCATCGGGTTAGCCGCGCATGCTCCACATGTGGAGACAGAGTGCGTTTTGCATTGTTTTTGAAAAGGATGGTGAGGGGGTGAGCATGGTGTCCTCATTGTTCTTGGTTGGCTGCCAGTAGCCTGGGGGAGGGGGTGTATAGAATAGGGAAAAGTGATAAACCGCTCCCCGAAGGGGAAGAGGGAAGATGGAAGAGGAAACTCGCTAAACGACTCACGCCCTGAAGGGCTGGTGGCATTGAAGCAATGGTTCGCGTAATCATGTACATGTGTGTATACATGCTTGCAGATCTCTCGTTGAAAGAAGCTCTTTGTGGGCATCCCAATCGACTTGAATGGCCTGCCTACTTGGACGACCGCCCCGTGCCTGGGCGGGCCTGATCCCAATCGATTCGAGCCACACCCGCAAGTCGTGTTTCCGCCAGCTTCCTCCGAGCGCCCTGCTCTGAGACCCGACGTTGCGAGCAGGTGGCTAACGTCACGAAAAAGAACGCCCCAAGCCCCAGATCCAAGCTTTCCTCGTCCCTTTAAAAAGGGACGAGGGACTGGACCGAACCCGTACAAGGGCCCCCGGGGCCCGTCACCGGGCGCGGGCGAAGTCGCCGGCAGCGAAAAACAAGGTGCGACGCCCGGACCCGAGGGTGCCGGACGGGGCTTGCACGAGGAGAGATCCTTACCAGGGCGTTCCCGAACGCTTTCCATCGGTATCATTCAACCCATCCCCATCCCTATCCCCTTTCCTTTCGAGACCCCTACCAAATTGTTGACGCACCAGCCCATCTAGAAACGATGCCCAGGGGAATTGCCTCGATCAGGGAAGCGGGCAGCACACAGAAGAAGGGTCCCCCAGTGGAGGCTTCGTGGAGCGTCTTGGGGGCCTTTTGGTGGTCCTGGACGCCTCTTAGAGCGCCTTGGGTGCCTCGGAGAGCTTCGTGGGGCCTTCTTGGAGGCCTCTGGGGCGCCTGTTGGGGCCTCCTGGGGCCTCCTGGACGCCTCTCGGGGCCCTCCTGAAGCGCTCTTGGGAGCCTTGGGAGCGCTCTTGGAGCCCTGTTGGGCCATCTTGGAGCCATCTTGAGGCCTCGGCGAGAAAGCCCAAAACATTTATTTTCCCACGGTTTTGGAAGGATGTTGGCCTCTTCGGAGCCTCCTGGGGGAGCTCTTTGGCCATTTGGAACCGTCTTGGAGCCGTCTCGGGGCCTCTTGGCGCATCGTGGGCGCCATCTTGAGGCATCTTGGGATTTCTTGAGCCATCTTGGAGATCATCTTGGACTCTCCCAGGCGCTCTTGGAGTTATCTGAAGCAGTGCCCCCCCAGGAGGCCAACATGTGGCCAAAGCCGTTGTACAATCAACGATTTTGGCATTGTCGCCGAGGCCTCTTGGAGCGTCTTGGGTGCCTGTGGGGGGCCTCTTGGGGCCTCTTGGAGGTTTCTTGGAGGTCTCTTAGGAGCCTCTTGGGGTCATCCTGGGGGCCTCCTGGGGGCCTCTTGGGGCTTCCTGGCCACCGCTTGGGGCCCTCTTGGGGCACCCTTGGGAGCCTTGGGGACTATCTTTGGACCATCTTGGGTGAGATCGATCACGGGAGGGGGGTGTTCAATTAGCGCCCCCCCCAAGAGGCCAAAATGGGGCCAAAACCCTAGTAACATCTGACGCCGTTTTGGACGCCCTGACACCTCGCGCCCCCCCCCCTCCAGGTCCATGGGGAGGGGGTAGGGGGAGGGGTCAAGACCCCCTCCCCGCCCGCAAGCCGTCTCGCTCACTCACACCCGCCCTCCCAACATACGTAGCACCCGAGTCTGGCCCGAGCCTCAGCATATTCAGCAGTCGTCTTTGGATGGGCAGCTACTGGGGGCCAATCCGCCGCCGCCGCCGCCGCCGCCGCCTCCTCCGCCGCCGCCGCCGCCGCCGCCCGCCGCCGCCCGCCGCCGCCGCCCCCCGCTGCCAAACCGCCGCCGCCGCCGCAGCCGCTGCCGCCACCGCTACCGCCGCCGGCCGCCGCAGCCGCAGCGCCGCCGCCGCCCGCCGCAGCCGCGCAGCCGCCACCGCCGCCGCCGCCGCCGCCGCCGCCCCCCGCGCCAAACCGCCGCCGCCGCGCCGCAGCCCGCCGCCGCCGCCGCCGCCGCCCCCCGCCGCCGCCGCCCGCCGCAGCCCGCTGCCGCCACCGCTACCGCCGCCGCCGCCGCAGCCGCAGCCGCCCGCCGCCCGCCGCCGCCGCCGCAGCGCAGCCGCGCCGCCGCCGCCGCCCCCGCCGCCCAAACCGCCGCCGCCGCCGCAGCCCGCCGCGCCGCCCGCGCCGCCGCCCCGCCGCCGCCGCAGCAGCCGCAGCCGCCGCCGCCGCCCCCGTCGCCGCCGCCGCCGCCGCCGCCGCCGCAGCCGCCGCAGCCGCCGCCACAGCCGCCGCCACCGCCGCCGCCGCCGCCGCCGCCGCCAAGTGTACTCTGTATTTTTTTTGACAGGGATGGTGGGGGGAGGCCGCATCGGGTTGGCTGCGCACGTTCCGAGTTTGGAGGCAGAGTGCGTTTTGTATTGTTTTTACAAGGGATGGTGGGGGGGGAGTCGTCATGGTTCCTGGTTGGCCCCCAGTCGCCTGGGGGAGGGGGTGTTTATTAATAGGGAACAGTGATAAACCCCTCACCGAAGGGGAAAAAGGAGGGGTGGAAGAGGAAGCTCTCTAAACCACCGACGCCCAGAAGGCTGGTGGGATTACCACCCCAGTTGGGGATGCACCCCTCGAAACCCGAAGGGAACGACCTATATCCCCATCCAGGGGGGTAAATCGGCCAGTGGGGCCCAGGCCACGCCGCTGGGGATGGGGATCAGTTAACCGACGCTAATTCCGCGGCGCCCGAGGCATCCTCAACATCCGCGGGATCTCAGAGATTGTTGATGTACAGTCGACCCGCGCAGCAAGGAGGGGCGACCTTCCCAAGGGTGCCCTTGCATTTTTGCCTCCTCGGCCCGTCCTGGGCCACTTTCGTCAGCCGCGACCCGCTCGAGGAGCTTCGACATGGCCCTCCAAGGCCCCGGCATCCTTACAGTGGGGGCGTTGGTTAAGGAATGCGCCCAGGAGGCTTCAGCCCCTGGAGGATTCCTGACCTGACGAGGGCGGTGGTAGAATCCATGACCAATCCACGATGGGAGTTGCACTGTCTTCCAGACCCCGGATTCCTTATCCAGCGGTTCCTTATCCAATGCCTTCAACTTTATCGCGCGTCCGTCTGATACGGGTTGACCGAATTTACCCTCGTCCTCTTTTCTCCTTCTCCTCCTCCTCCTCCTCCTCCTCCTCCTCCTCCTCCTCCATAGTCCTAAGCTCTGGGACGCTCGTCCTGGCCCCGCTCTGGAACGCTCGCCCTCGCGCAGACTGTACCCCTCGACTTGGCTTCGCTGCGCCCGCGCCGACCGCAGGGGGCGTGGTCTTGCCTCCTCAGAGGCGACCCTGCCCTCTGAGAGGCCTTCTGGCAAGCTCCCAGGTCTTCCCCAAGGACCCCCTCCCCCAAGCTGCCAGGATCGGCGGCGAGTGAGGGGGGCAGTGAGACAGAAAAGACCTTCTCGGGAGGCGGGGGGGGGGACTTCTCAGAAGCGCTTCGGCCTCCTGGGCAGCCTTCTGCGCCTTCGGGGCAGGCCCAGGCAACTTGTCAGAAGGCTGGGGGGACTTCCGAGTCTTCCGAGAAGGCCCGCCCCTGCTCACTTCCCCCCCCCGGGCTCGCCGCCGATCCCGGGCCCCTGACGTCATGATTTTTGTCATGGCGTCGACCTCCACGGGTCTCTTCCCATTCCCGTGGACCCGCTTCTCATCCTGAGTCGTTCGTTGACGGTCCCGCGGCCCGGTGAGGGCCCCCGGAGGCCGAAAGTGGCGAAAAGCCTCGCGTCGTGATTTTGTTGATGGAGGAGAAGGAGGAGGAGGATGAGGAGGAGGAGATGAGGAGGAGGAGGAGGAGGAGGAGGAGGAGAGGAGGAGAGGAGGAGGGGAGGAGGAGGAAGGAGGAGGAAGGAGGAGGCGAGTCTGTCGAAGCCTCGTAAAAATCCGCGCGACCCTCACCAGAGGGTGGTATGAGAGGGCGGAAGCACCATAGATACCTCTGGTAGTCCAAATAGAACACCTCGACCGGCCACGGCCGCGCGCCCCGGCAGCGCGCTGCGGCTGAAGGTCGCCTGGCCGCGGCGCGCGGCAGCCAGCCGCCGGCCGCCGCCCGAGCCGCCGCTCGCCCCTCCAGCGTCTCCAGTGGCCCCCGTGGGCCGACACGGGCTGCTGGGGTCGCCGCCAGCTCCGCGTCGGCCCCAAGCGGCTGTCGGCGCCGCCCTGCGCTAGCCCCGCCGCGCCAGCGCGTCAGTCAGCTCGGCGGCCTCGCTAAGCGGTGTCGAGCCGCGCTGCTGCCACCGCCGCGGCGGCTCCGCCCGCTAGCCGGCGGCGCGCCGCCTAGCGCAAGCCGGCCGCCTTCCGGAGCTGGCGCGCTGTTGCCGCCTGCAAGCCGCAGGACAAGACCTTGTAGGCCCGCGCCAGCTCGCGTTGCTGCTCGTCTTCGGGCAAGCGCCGCACCTGCCCTAGCAGCCAGAGGCGGCCCTCGGCGCCGAGCCGCCCCCCCGCCTCGAGGACGAAGGGCGTCAGCCGGTCGCCGGGGTAGCGGGCGTGCTTCTCCCGCTCGCCGCGCCTGCTGGCCTCGCCGTCCCGGCGCGCGGCCAGCCGCAGCTCGGCCTGCGTGCCGGCTGCAGGGTGGCGGACGGAGACGTCGAGCCAGTAGGTGCCGTCGTCGTCCTGGTACTGCAGGTCCAGGATCGCGCGCTCGAGTCTGCCGTCGGGGTGCTGGCGGTCCCAAGTCGGCACTCTCTGCTCAAGGAGGGGCCGCTCGCCGCGCCAGCGGTGGAGGAGACCCCCGACCCTCCGGTTGAGGCCCCCGTGTCGCGCCACCACGCCCACGCCCACCTGGCAGGTCAGGGCATGGTAACCGCCGTCGTCTAGTGCCCCGTGGCAGCCAGCGCCGTCGGCAGCGCGCAGGCAGCAGGCGGCCGGCGCGGTCGCTAGCTCCCGCTGGCTGAGCTCGGCGCGCGGAAGCTGCAGCCGCCGCCGCGTCCCTGCCTGCCAGAGCGCGTTTTCGAGGGAGCAGAGGTCGTCCTCCGGGTAGGCAAGAAAGGCCGCGCTGCCGCTTCCGGCTGCGCCCCGCAGCTCGGCCTGTCGGGGAGGGGGCAAGCGTCGCAGCAGAGCTGCGCGCTGGGTCCTTTTCACCTTCTCCGTGGCCAAGCCTTGCTTCAGGGGCGTCTGCAGCGCAGTCGCGAAGTCGCCCCCCGGCGCGAGCTCGAGCCCCTGGCCCTGCAGTCCGCGCCGCGCCGTTTCCAGCTGCTGGGCCGCCCGCGGCAGCCGCTCCAGGCAGTCAGCCAGCGCCGCGTTGCCCTGGTCCTCTGCGACCTCCTGCGCCGCGGCTGACCAGGAGGCGAAGAAGGCCGCGTGGCGCCGCGTGCCCGCCAGCTGCGCGCCGAGGCCTCCAAACCTGGCCGGGAGGCCCAGGAACTCCACGGCCGCTTCGTCGAGGTCCCGTTCCAGGAGGTCCCTCCAGCAGCCCGTCAGCAGATCGTCGTACTGCTGCGTCGCGGAGTCCTGGGCGAGCTCCATCCGCAAGGAGTGCTGGCTCGCCGGGCCCGCGTAAGCGCGCAGGAGGGCTGCCGCTGCCTGCTTCTTGAGTCCGGCCTTTTGCAGCTTCTTCAGCTCCCTCCAGAGCGTCTCTAGCTTCCGCCCAGCCTCGGACAAGCTGTTCGCCGGCACCCCTAGGGCGGCGGGCGCGCTGCTCTCGGCGTCTCCCGGAGGCCGCAGGTGCTTGCCGAGCACAGGCAGGCTCGGCACCCAGCTCGCCTGCAGGTCCTGCGTGAGCACGGCGCGCCCGGCTGGGGACCAGGCGGCCGTCTTCGCCAGCTTCAGCTTCAGCCCGAGGGGGTGGAGCGCCCGCTGGGAGGCTTCCAAGGCGAGCGCGGCCAGCGCGGCGTCTACCACCAGGTAGGTGTCGTCCAGGTAGCTGTAGAGCTTCGCTTGCGGGTCCAGGCGGAGCAGCTCGGTCTGAAAGCCGTCCAGAGCTACTCTCTGCGCCGCGGAGTAGGCCGCGGGCGAGAGCGGGTCCCCCTGGTCGAAGCCCCTCGTGTTGTCAAGCGGGTGGAAAAGCCCCCCGGCGTCGCGCCAGAGGTGCCTCGCTGGCTGTCCGTACCAAGCGAGCAGGGCCGTCGCGACCACCTCGTCTCGCTCCGCCATTGCCGCTATGGCGGGCGCTCGTTCCAGCGAGGGAAAGGCGGCCTCCACGTCCACCTTCAGGAAAACTGCTGTCGGCCTGGTTTCTGCCTGCGCCTCCAGTTTCCGCAGCAGGAGCTCGGTGCCGCCGGACCTCCCGACCCCGTACTGCCTGTGCCCGGCTGCGTCCCGGAGCTGCTCCTTCCGGGTCCGCGCCAGCGCTCGCAGACCCAGGCGTCGCACCGTCGATCCCACGATGAGCGGTCGCACGTCGTCGTCTCCCTTGCGCAGCGCCGTGACCTCCCCGGTCCGGAGAACACCCACAGCCTCCCCCGGGAGCATGCCAAAGGCGATCCACGAGACAGCTTCGGTGAGCCAGCCCAGGGTTTCGGAACACATTTTCGCGTCTGCTAAGTGCTCCAAGCGGCTGCCTAGAAGCCCCGGCGCTGAGAGGCGGGGTGGCTTCCGGAGCAGGCGCGCCGTCTCCTCCTGGACTTTCTCGAGTGTCTCTTGCGAAGGGTGCGGGATACCTTCCGCCGACGGCGCGGGCAGAGCCGTCGGAGGGAAGCACTTCTTGATCTTCGTCAGCGTTTCCGGGGTGCGGGGCGCCAGTTTGCTGTTGGCAGTGGCCCGTAGTGCTCGCCCTTCCTCTCCAGCTGCTGCCAGGGTGTGGATCCGCGCCGCCTTCAGCTTGTCACCATGCCTGGCGGCAGCCATTGGGATCTTCCGCCCGTGGCGCACGGATGTCCACAGTGCCTCCCACTGCGCCCCCCAGAACCACGCAAGGCGCTCCTCGCACCCTCGCTGCTGGTGCTGAGGAGTAGGAGGTCCAGCACCAAGAACAGTTTCCACTCCTCCTTCGCTTCCCCATGTTCCCGGGCACTCCGAAGTATCTCCAGCGTCTTCCGCCTCGCCTGGAGGACCGCGCCTCGTAGTCTGTCTGGGATCTGCACGTAAGTGGTGGCTCCGGTCGTCAACAAATCGTTCCAAGGCAATCTCGCCCACCAATGTCGGCCAGGCAGCACGTTGTCGTCCCAGGCTGGATGTTGGACAAGCTGTTCTGGCGGCGCCGGCCGCGAGCCCCCAGCGCCTCCTGCGTTGCTGGCCTGGGGCTCGGCGACTGCTGTCTGCACACGCGCCGCGGCGACACTCGTGTCATCGCCTCTGCCATGAGGTCGGAATTCGGCACCTTGCGGCACGCGACCCTGCAAACAAGTGGGGCACGTCCAGCGCGAGCATGTCCGGTTGCCCCACGTACACAGGCGCAACTCGCCCGCCTCGAAGACCAGTCCACAGGACCTGCAGGAAGCTGGTCGCGCGGACGCTCCTTGCACGTCGACGGCCCAGACCCTCGCCCGATATTGGGATGCAGGTTGAGAGCTCCCCTCCACATCCATCCTCCCTTCGTCTTCTCCTCCACTCGGTCTCTGCCGTCGCTGCCCACTTGATGCGGCTCCGCCAGCAGGCACGGGGGCGACGTCGTCTTCCATTCCTCTTCCTCCTCCTCGGCGCTCCTCGCCGCCTCCGCCGAGAGCAGCGCAGGGCAGCCCGCCTGGGCCGCCCGCCACCGACCCCGCACGCAGGTGGAGGATATGGGGGTATCCTCTCCTCACTGCGGGGCCATGGAGGAGGAGGGAGGAGGAGGGAGGAGGAGCGTGGAGGTGGAGGTTGGAGCAGGAGGGGGAGGAGGAGGAGGGGGAGGAGGGGGGAGGAGGAGGAGGAGGAAGGTAGGAGGAGGAGGAGGAGGAGGAGGGGAGGAGGCGGTAGAGAGAGAGGAGGAGGAGGAGGAAGAGGAGGAGGAGGAGTAGGAGGAGGAGGAGGAGCAGGAGGAGCAGGAGGATAGCCGAAGAGAGGGCTCCGGCGACGCCCGAAAGCCTCGATCCTCGAGCCTGGGATTCGGAGTCCTCAGAATGAGCAGGAGGAGGAAGAGGAGGAGGAGGAGGAGGAGGAGGAGGAGGAGAAGGAGGGGAGTAGGACAAGGGGGTGGTGGGAGAAGGAGGAATTTGAAGAGGAGGAGGAGGAGGAGGAAGAGGAGGAGGCGGAGGATGAGGAGAAGGAGCGAGGCGAGGAGGAGGAGGAGGAGGTGGAGGGGAGGAGGGGAGAGGAGGAGGGTTGCAGGAGGGGTGGCCGAAGAGAGGGTCTGGCGTCGCCCGAAAGGCCTTGATCCTCGCGTGGGGTGTCGGAAGTCCGCCAGTCAGATGTGAAGAAGGAGGGAGGAGACGGATGGAAGGACCAAGGAGGAGGTGGACAGAGGAGGAGAGAGGAGGAGGGGAGGAAGGAGGAGGATGGAGGTAGGAGGAGCGAGGGGGCGGCGGAGGATTGGCGGATGGGGGAGGAAGGAATGGAGGAGGTGAGGAGAGGAGGAGAGGGGGGATGGAGGGAGGAGGAGGAGGAAGGGAGGAGGAGGAGGGAGTGAGGGAGGAAGGGGGAGCGGTGGAGGGAGGAGGGCGGTTGAGTGAGGAGGAGGGAGGTAGGGCCGGAGGGAAGGAGGATTAGGAAGTGGCGGAGGGAGGAGGGAGGAGGGAGGAGGGAAAGGAGGGAGGAGAAGGAGGGAGGAGGGAGGATGGGAGGAGGGAGAGGAGGGAGGAGGGGAGGAGGGAGGAGGGAGGAGGGAGGAGGAGGGGAAGGGATGTGTGGCGGGACTGGGAATATGTGTTGTGATGTAGTAAGAGGAGAGGAGGGACGGGAGGGAGGGAGGGAAGGGAGGGAGGAGGGAGGGATGGAGGGAGGGAGGGAGGAGAGGGAGGGAGGTGAGGGAGGAGGGAGGGAGGGAGGGAGGGAGGGAGGGAGGAGAGGGATGGGGAGGTGTGTGTGTGAGGGAGGGAGGGTTGAGGGACACGGGAGGGGGGGAAAGGGAGGGAGGGTTATGGGAGGTTGTGGGGAGGGAGGATGGGAGGGGAGGGAGGGAGGAGGAGGAGGAGGAGGAGGAGGAGGAGGAGGAGGAGGAGGAGGGGGAGTTGTTCTACATGTTCAGTCTTTCGTCGTTTTCGGCCTCCAGGGCCATTCTGAAAACTGGGGGGCCGCGCGGGGTTCCTGAACCGCGCGGGGACCGCGCCGGACGCGCGGGGAGTGAAAGCGTATCTGGGTGGCGACCCCCCCCCGGGACCCCCCATGGACAAAGGGAAGGGGCTTTCCTTTGACGTGGTTGCGACACGGGTCGATTTCCCTCAAGCCCGCTAGAGCACTGCAACGACGACGACGACGACGACGGCACAGCCCCTCACACACGCCGACAGGGTCGGCGGATTTTCCCTCAGACAGTGGCTTTTGATGCCCATCTGGTCAGGACCGCATCCTGAAGTGGCTGTACAGGCAGCGCGAGCTCAACAGGAGGATCGCCCTGATGAGCCAGCCGAGGCAAGAACCCGTAGAGGTGGAGGAGCTGCACCCTGCCAGCGTGCAGGCTGTCTTCGACTCCCTCACCGTGGACCCGGCACGCGAGCTGGCGGAGATCCGCGAGGCTCGCACGGCCGACTCGTTGGGGCTGCACCTGGAGCGCATGCTGGCGCTGCGTCCACCGCCGAGCGTGCGGGAGACCCTCTGCGGCGGCGCGCTGCGCGTGCTGCTCGTCCAGGGGCCTGGCGGTGGCCTGCAGGGCCAGGCGCGCGTGCTCTACGAGGCCCCCTCTGGAGTGGACCGCCCTGCGCTGCAGGCACGCCTGCAGGAGGCCGCGCCGGCGGTCTCGAGGGCGCTGGCCCGGCAGCTGATGCTCACCGTGGCGCCGCGTCTGCACTTCGAGCCAGCTCCCGAGGGGCCGCCCAGCACCCTGGTGGCGGCGAGGCCGACGCTGTGGCGCACCGCCAAGCGTGAGAGGCGGGAGGCGGTGCACGGCGCCATGCGCTCGTGGGTGGCGGACATGAACTGGTGACCCGCGCAGCGAAGCTCCAGGCCTCCTATAGGTGGGGTAGGAGTAGATGGGGTCGGGGGATCGCTCCGCAACGCCGATGCATCGCCTGTGCGGCGGGATGTGCAACGCGATTTTCTCCGCGCTGGCGTCGCCGAAGCTCCGCCGACGTCGCCGATGCATCGTCGATGTATCGGCGATGCATCGCCGATGCGGCGTGATCCTCCGACCCGTGACCCGCGCAGCGAAGCGGATGGCGGGCGCGCAGAAGGGTTGCGCAAAGGATCGGCCTCCATTCGCGGGCGACGAGCGGCGTAGCTCGCCGGCCCGACGGGCCAGAGGTGTGCTACAATCTCCGGTAACAGTTTTTTGGTCTGCGGGGCGAGAGCGAGCCTCTTCCGCCAAAAGCTAGGCGGGCTACGCGCAGCTTTAATTAAGGAGACAGGGCACAGGAAGGCGGGGCCTCAGGCGGCCGGAGCAGGTGGAGCCCGGGGTGCTAGACAATCTCCGGTAACAGGTGAATCGCATGTCCGGTTCGCGCGCGCGTGGCGGGCCTCGAGGGTCCCGGGACGAAAAGTACCCCTGGCGGGCTCCGGCCAACTCCTGGGCAACTCCCGCGCGGTCGGTGTCACGGATGCCGGAACTCCTGGGGGCGGTATTCGGAGCCTTCAAAATCGGCCCGCGAGCGCCCCAAGGGACCCCAAGGGAGCTCCAAAAGGGCCCAAGTGTCGGGATCAATAGGCGGCAGGCCTCAAGATGACTCGAAAACAATCCCAAGAGGGTAGCCCCGAGATGGGCCCCAGACAGGCCCAATTGGGCCCCCAGAGGCTCAGCTTCAGTGATGTTCTGTTGGGTTCTGGAAGGGTTTTGGCGGCACCGCCTTTTCGGGCTTCGGACCACCGCCCAAGGCTGCCCAAGTGGCCGCCAAGGTCGGCCCAAGTCAGACCAAGAGGCTCCCAGGATGGCCCCAAGACAGCCTAAGAGGGCCGGCCCCAAGACGGCCCAAGAGGCCTCCCAAGAGGGCTCCGCAGGCTCCCTCCCAAGAGGGCCCCAAGAGGGGGAATCCGAACTGACATGTCGAGCCCTTCCCCGAAAGATGGCCCCTGAGACTGCCGCCGGCAGGCCCCCAAGACACCCTTCGAGAGGGCCCAAAAAGGCCCCCGAGCTGATGCCCCTGGAGGTCCCCAATACAACCAAGGGGCCGCCGAGAGGCCTCCCAAGAGACTCCAATAAGCCTCCTAAAGAGGCGTCTTGTCCACGACCCAGTTTGGCTCCAAGGACATTCAATGAGCCATCGAGAAGCCTCATCTTCATCCTCCCATCTTCCTTCTCCCCGCTCGCCTCGAGCACACCAACACATAGCACCACTGATAGAACATGGGCCAGCGGAGTGAGAGAAGCGATTCAATATCAGCTGCTCCGCGATCGAGGACGCCTGTCACAGGGCGGCTGGAAAGTTTGTACGTCCACCTGCCACCACAAGGCACAAAGTATGAACTTCCCAGCCGCCTTGGGACAGGCGTCCCCGATCGTACAACAAGTTCATGCCATGCCGTTCTTCGTCCGCTAATTACAGCCTGCGGGATGGGCCGTGTGCGACGGGATGCTGTTGCCCGCCAGCAGCTCGAAGGAGCACGGCTGGCCCGAGCTTGGTGCACGAGCTCCGCTGAACGCTTGTGTCTTTACATCCAGCGAGAGACCCAGGGATACAGTCCACCCGCAGAGTAAGGATGAGCAACCTTCCCAAGGGTACCCTTGCATTCTTGCCTCGTCGGTCCATCCTGAGCGACGTTCGCTGGCCGACCTCGTTCGAACAACGTTAACATGGCGTCCAAAGCCCCTGCAGCCTTACCGCGCATTCTCATGATACGGGTTGACTGTAGCCCCTTTTGCACCTAGTTCACGATAGCTCCTTGTGGATGTGTTCGCCGTAGCAGTTAACCATTACGCTGCAGGGCCCTGCGGTCCCCATCTGACTTTCCAGCAGGTTCTGCACCGGACTGCCCTGGCCAGTGTTGTATCGGAGGGCATTGCTATTGAATGGTCGTACAGAGAGCGTCCTCAAGATTTTTACCGGGGGTCTTCAGTAGCAAATCATGAGAGCTTTGCGCACCCTCGTAAGTCTGCCTTTAGCGTTGATTAGCGTCTGGGAGTCGATGAGGTAGCGCCGATTTAGCGTCGATTAGCGTCGGTTTAGCGTCCATTAGTGTCGGCTAGCGTCGAGTAGCGTCGATTCGCAATGGTATGGGAGGCTCCCATGAGTTGTCACGGCCACGTCACATGGATCGGTGTGCAGCACATCGAGTAGAAGCTGGCCTGCCAACAGGTACCCCCAGGAATTGTCCTGTCCCCCGATCGTCACATGGTGCGAGAAGTTTGGGTGCAGTTTTGATCAGGCAAGGGTCGACGACAAGTGTGCCTCTACATGCTTTTGAAGCAGCTTCTCCACGCCAGTATCGCAGACGGGCGGGAGACCGGTGGTCTTGGCTCTCCCTGGTTCTCTGGTGTTTCTTCTCCTTTCTTCTAAACGAAAGGACAAATCATCTCTCTCCTCCTCTCTCTCTGCCAGGACGTGTTTCTGAGGTCCTGACGCAAAGCACAAGCGCAAGAACCTCCACATGCACAAACGCGCGACAAACAAACACAAGCACAAACACACGCATGGGCCTGTATTGGGTTCCAACGGGGAAGTTGGTTGCATTCCAAATGAGCGATGCACAAAACATGGTTCAATTGCCCTGACATAGCTGCGTAAGCTGCCTGCGTAAGTGTTTGCGTCAGCTGCCGCGTAAGTTCTCGCGTCAGAGAACGTGTTTGCACACACACACACACACACACACACACACACACACACACACACACACACACACACACACACACACACACACACACACACACACACACACACACACACACACACACACACACACACACACACACACACACACACACACACACACACACCACACCACACACACACACACACACTCACCACACACCCACACACAACACACACACACCCACAACCACACCACACAACACACACACACACACACACACACACACACACACACACCACCACACACACACTCAACACACACACACACACTCACACACACACCACACACACACACACCCACACACACACACACACACACACAACACACCCACTCACACACACACACACACACACACACACACACACACACACACACACACACACACACCACACACCACACACACACACACACACAACACACACACACCACACACACACACACCACACACACACACACACACACACACACACACACACACACACACACACACACACACACACAAAACCAAATAATCCTCCAGCTCCCGCCCAGCTCCCACCCAGCTCCCGCTCCAGCTAGCTGCCAAATCAAGGGGTCCGATTTGCCCAATGCAGCTCCCGCTCAGCTCCCGCTCAGCTCCCGCCCCAGCTGGCTGCAACGTCGGACCCGCTGAAGTCCGAATTTCCCAGCGTAGGCAAAATCGGACCCTCAGCGGTCAGAATTTCCCAATGCAGCTCCCGCTCAGCTCCCGCTCAGCTCCCGCTCAGCTCCCGCTCAGTTCCCGCCCAGCTCCCGCCCAGCTCCCGCCCCAGCTAGCTGCGGAATCGGACCCTCAGGGGCCAGAATTTCCCAGCGCAGCTCCCGCTCCGCTCCCGCCCAGCTCCCGCCCAGCTCCCGCCCCGACTAGCTGCAACATCGGACCCTCAGGGGTCCGAACTTCCCAATGCAGCTCCCGCGCAGCTCCCGCCGAGCTCCCGCCCCAGCTAGCTGCAACATCGAACCATCAGGGGTTTGAATTTTCCAATGCAGCTCCCGCTCAGCTCCAGCTCAGCTCCCGCCCAGCTCCCGCCCCAGCTAGCTGCAAACTTGGACACAAAACGACAGAATTCTGCAGCTCCCGCTCAGTCCTTGCTCAGCCCCCGCCCAGCTCCCGCCCCAGCTAGCTGCGAAATCGGACCCCAAGGGGTCCGAATTCCCTAATGAAGCTCCCGCTCAGCTCCCGCCCCAGCTAGCTGCAACATCGGACCTTCAGGGGTCAGAAGTTCCCAATGCAGCTCCCGCACAGCTCCCGCTCAGCTCCCGCTCAGCTCCCGGTTCAGCTCCCGCCCAGCTCCCGCCCCAGCTAGCTGCAACATCGGACCCTCAGGGGCCAGAGTTTTCCGACGCAGCTCCCGCCCAGCTCCCGCTCAGCCACCGCCCAGCTTCCGCCCCGACTAGCTGCGAAACCAGACCTTCAGGGGTCCGTATTTCCAATTGCAGCTCTCGTTCAGCCCCCGCCCAGATCACGCCCCAACTAGCTGCCAAATCGGACCCTCAGTGGTTTGAATCGCCCAGCGCAACTCCCACTCAGCTCCCGCTCAGCTCCCGCCCAGCTCCCGCCCAAAGGAGGATACGAGGATGAGTCGGAGGAGGCGGAGGAGGAGGAGGAGGAGGAGGAGGAGGAGGAGGAGGAGGAGGAGGAGGAGGAGGAGAGCCACGGGCTGAGGAGGGGCGGGGCCGTCGTCCCGTCGGTCGCCCCCGCCGCTCGTGGCCGCGCGCAGCGCGCCATCGGCGCCGCAGCCGCGGCGGCGCAGAGCCGCCACGCCCCGAGAGGGCGAGCCCGCCTGGCACAGGCGCCAGCGGGAGAAGAGGGCCAACGCCAGGACCCTCTTCCGCGTGCTGGACGCTGCGCACATCCTCAGCAACCACCACAGCGCGCAGCAGCCCCAGCGCAGCAGCAGCGCCACAGTGCGCAGCAGCCCCAGCGCCACCATGGCGAGTGGAAGATCAGCTGGACACCCTGTCGGTGCTCAACCATGGCCATGGAGACCAGGGTCAAGAGACCGACCACAAGGCACCAAGTAGCACCAGCAGCGACAGCAGCCTCAGCAGTACCAGCAGTGCCACGCCCACGACAACAACAACACCAGCACCACCAACAACAACAACAACAACAACAACTACTACTGCTACTACTACTACTACTACTACCACTACTACTACTACTACTACTACTACTACTACTACTACTACTACTGCTACTGCTACTGCTACTGCTACTACTACTATCAGGACAAAGAAAAAGGCTCCGCAAACATATCGGCTTCGAGAAAAAGAAGTAACAACATGAATGTGAACAACCAAGAGATCGTGTTCACCGGCAGGCAGCATAATAGACTCGACGACGTACTGGTAGCATTACGAGGTGATGATGTAGACCGCGAGCCGCCGAGAGATCAGGAGCTCCTCGAACTACGGACACATAATCACAGGATGCGGTTGGCGCGCATTGCTGACCAAATACACGGAGCACGGGCAGCCAAAGTTGACGACGCGAAGCTGATACACGAGATGCGTGTTGACAAGCAGATGACCGAGCAGACGGAGGATCCGACTACCAGGATCAGGGAGTTCAGGATGACCCTCGACGGCTTCGCCGACGCCAAGAAGCTGATCGAAGAAGACGTGCGAACAAATCAACCGGGACAAAATAACATCGACCACCAAATCAAGCAGGTAACACATATCATGGGGGATATCGCTGCACGCGAGGCGCACCACATGAAGACGGAGAGCCCGACGCGAAGAACGGCTACGCCACATCCAGCGGTGTCCTACGACGAAGACATGATGATGCTAATTCACAGGCTCGACCAGCGCATCGAGCAGCAACAACAGCAACGACAGCAAGATATCTACAACGCCACCGAACACGAATGCGACATCCACAATGCAAGCCTGCAGATGGAGGAGATGAGCCATCACTGCGCCGTCATCAGCGAGCGCAGCGCCGACGCCCGCGCGGAGGAGATCCAGCGCATGAAGCACGAGCGCAGGGAGATGCAGGCGGAGATGGCCATGAAGACGCAGGAGATCAAGACGAAGGCCCTGAAGCAGCAAGAGGGGCACTTCGGACGGCAAAGCATGAGGCAACACACAAAGGCAAATAAAGCAATTGAGGGGAAGCAGCAGCCGTCGAAGCAAAGAGAAAGCAGCATGAAGGATAACTAAGCACCAAACAACAACTCGACGAGAAGAGACAGCACGAGAAGGAGCTTGCGGATATGGCATTGCAATTACAGATGGATTATAAGGAACAGAGAGAGACGCAGCGCGCACTCGACGAAGAGGAACAGGCACACTACAAGGCGACCGTCCAGGAAGAGACGCTCATCCACTTCGGGGGGATGCAGTCCAGGGTCACCAAAGAGCATGACATGAAGGAGAAGGCCATGCAAGCTAGACGTGCTTAACAGCTTCAGGTCCAACGAGCCCTGCAAGAGAAGCACGCACATCTGTGGCATGAACAACGCCAGCTACGACGACAACCCACGCTGAATACCGACTCAACAGCGAAGAGGTGAACGTGCAGGACGCCCAGATTGCAGCGTGGGAGTCAATTCGCAAGGTGGCAGACTGCGAACGCGCACTACAACAGGAGCGCGAGAGAGCACAACTCCAAGTACCAGAGCGGTTAAGACAAGACCAAGCTACGTGGCGCGAGTTGGTACAACAGACGCAACAACAAGCCAACAAAGAAGATAACTACGCTCAGCGACACCATGACGAGCATGAAGAGCAGCGCAGGGTATACCTCGATCGCACCCAGGAGGAAGCATTCCAACAGGGACAACGCCAGCAGCTCCAAGTACACGAACTCAGAGTACGACATTACGAGGGGCTTTGCCAACAACAACACGCTTGCGGAGCAGAGCGCGCAGCGCGACGCCCGACATCGGGCGCTCGAACAGGCGTCGAGGAAGGAGCTGAGCAAGAACGAGGAGATGGAAGCGAAGATCATCGGCGAAACGGAGCTCGAGATCGACAGAGACATATAAGAAGAGAAGCGACGACAACACCGAGCAAACATCGAGCAGCAAAGGATCGACGAGGAGAAGATGAGCGCGCTGCGCGCCATCGTGCCATGCGAGTTCACTCAACCAGGTTCCGGTATCAGTTCCTACAGAGAGGAATGGAAGAGTAATGCCGACAGCGAGAACAAGGACACAGGCGCGACGAGCAGCACGCCAGAGAGCGACTTCAGCCTCACGGAGCTCGGCTTCGCACCGCGACCGCCGGCAGAACAGGCGCCACCACTTCACCACCAGCCGACCCAACAACAGCATGTCGCATCCCAGCCCCACATGCATTGCAACCAGACGAAGCACTCATCAGCCTTGATGCGCCACGCACCAACGACAGCCAGGGGACGCCTATCCCAAACATTGACAACGACGACGACCTGCGAGACAACGAAGACGACGCGGATACAGCACTGACCCCCGCGCCACCAGTCAGCCCGACACCACCCGCCGAACAACCGACCCCAGACGTGGCCCCAGGGCGACTCATCTTCCCACCAGTACGAGCACTGTCGGCACCACCCGAAACCAAAGAGGACGACAATCAATGACATCGCCAGCCCACCACGACCGTACCTATAGACATAAGTCGAGATGAAGAGAGCGAAGCGCCAACAACACCACGACGGATGAACATCGACAGCATCTCACCGACAATCCCCCTGAAACCAATTCCTGCGGGCCGCCCGCAAACCTGGCGGCGCGCATGCGGGCGTTTAGCTCCCGCACTGACAGGTGCAGGAAGGAGGCCGAAAAGGCTAGCGGGCGAGCTAGATCTCGCTCGCTTCTTGCGCTATCTAGAAGCAGATGTCCCTTTGGAGAGCCACGGGCGCATGGCGCATGCAGCGCTGCATGTCCAGTGTACGATTGGCGAAAAGAGAGGTATTTGTCTTTTCTCGTCCCGCCTCTTTCGTCGTCGTCATCTTCCCCCTGCCACCATTTCCTGCTGCTACCGCGCTGGCTTTTGGGTCCCTGGTTCGTCCTTTCCCTGCCCGTCGTTCCCGCCCCCGGTCTTCTTCGAGCCTCGAGCCTGACTCCCTCGTCCGTTAATCACGTTCTGTGAGTCGCGCGACGCACGCGCATCCCATGCAGCTTGCGCAACAAACGACGGTTCCGGCGCTGTCGTCGTTCATGCAAGTCTTGGGACAATTTTTCCTGTTATTTGATGCAGATGGGCTGGGTACGTCGCAGGGTCGTTTGACAATGTGCCCTCCCCTTCATTCGAAGACGGCATCAACATAAACTGTTGTGGGTCCGCGCAGATTTCTTGGATCTGCGCCGGGACCTTTTGACGGCGCCGCCAGCGCGGCCTGTGGCGCACTCCGCGCGCCAGGGAAGGGGGTCCAGTTCTGATCCAAGAAATCCGCGCGGAGCGCCAACAGCTTACGTATGTTCATGCAGTTTTACCCAACTATCCTGTGGTGTTGGGTCTTCGTTTTGATACGGACACCGCCCCGCGTTTTTCCTCCTATTCCGCCTTTTCCTCCTCACCCCTTTTCCCTCCCTGCTTGTGCCGTCCGCATGTCCACCATTTCGGCGCGCCCCGTGCAGCGCTTCGTTACCCCATAGGGAGCTCCACCGGTGGTTGTGACCACGTGCGTCCCCGCCACCACTTTCGGCGCACCCCTCAATCGCCTCGTGGTCCCGTCGTCCACTGAAGGCCCCAGTGGCTGTGACCACATGCGTCCCCGCCACCCATATCAGCACACCCCTCACAAGTTTCGTGGCCCCTTAGGAAAATCCACCGAAGGCTCCAGCGGACGTGGCCACATGCGTCCCCGCCACCAATTCGGGCACACCTCTCACACGCTTCGTGGCCCCATAGGAAGTCCACTGAAGGCCCCGATGAATGTGACCACATGGGTCCCCGCCACCCATGTCGGGACACTCTGCTCACGCTTTGTGACCCCATACGGAACGCCAACAGCAGCCCCAGCAGTTGTGACCACATGCGCCCCCGCCACACATTTCGGCACAGTTTCGTGGCCTCATACGGAGCTCCACCGAATGCCCCACTGGATGTGATCACATGCGTCCCCGCCACCAATTTCAGCACACCTCTCACACGCTTAACGACCACATGGGGATTCCAACCGAACGCCCCAGTGGCTGTGGCCACATGCGCCCCCGCTACCCATGTCGGCACACCCTTTGCACGTTCCGTGGCCTCACAGGGAGCTCCACCGAAGGGTCCAGTCGATGTGGCCACATGCGTCCCCGCCACGAATTTCGGCACACACACACACACACCTCACACGTGTCGTGGCCCCATAGGGAGCTCCACCGAAGGGTCCAGTCGACGTGGCCACATGCGTCCCCGCCACTCATGTCGGCACACCTCACACACGTCTCGTGGCCGTATAAGGGAGCTTCACCGAAGAGGGTACGCACCACTGCGGTATGCACAACTGCATATGGCTGGGCTCTTTGCCAGGCTAATTTCAATCTCTAATGGCGCTCTCCCCCTCATGCCACTCGACCCGCGAATCTCATGCCTGTCCCGAGCAGCCCTGCCCCCTCTCGGGCGCCGAACGCCCCCGGATCTCCGCCCATTTTTTGCCAGGGCAGAAGTAGGGGCAGCTCCTGATCTTTTCGGAGGGCGAGCGTCTTCGAAGTGATCGGGTTTTTCGACGTCGCCGTACCTCGAAGATTGTTTTACTTCGCAGCGTGGCAGAGGCAGTCCGCACGCGCGCTCGGGCAAGCCCGGCGACGGCATGGCGAATGAAAACCTCGAAGAACATAAGAATTGCACGAACATAACTTTTGGTGGTCCGCGCGGGATTCTTGGATCTGCGCTGAGACCCCCTGGCGGCGCCTCCGGCGCCGCCCCTAGCGCGCTCCGCACGCCAGGGGTTGGAGAGCGGCGCGCCAGGGGGGGAACCCAAGACCCAGCGGACCGTCAAGAGTTTGTGTTTACGCAGGTGTTTGTTCCTCTAGTGCCTTGTCACTTTGACTCCCGCCGCAGTCGCTTCCCCCCATGCCAGAGCATTGCATCCGCATGTTTGTCTTCCAAGGGGGCCCCCAAGCGGTGCGGTGACCACACCGTGTTGAGAGACAGTGGGGTTTACGGGGTGACCGTATGGTTGTTGGACGTGGGTCGTTCTCCGAGGATGTTTCGGGGGATGGGGGCCTCCAAGGTCCCAAAACCGTGCGGTGATTTACCGCGGGGTGAGGTCTTTGGAGATTTCGAGGTCACCGCACGGTCTATCACCTCACCGTTTTGGGACCCCCAGCTTTCGAGCACGCGATCCCATCCGCCACCTGCCCCTGTCCGCGCGCCACGCTCCCATAGGCAGCCGCCTCCAGCCGAGCCCGTTGCCGGCCCAGCGGGCAGCGAAGCCAGCTGGGAGCACGAGGCCACCGACCAGCCGCAAGGCTCGGGGTGCTGCTGGGAGAGTCGCTGCGTCGTCGCGTGCCCAGGCCGATGAGCTTCTCAAAAGCTCTCACCATCGGTGTTCATCAGCTTGGTTCATCTTGAATCTGCCCAGGGCGTTCTTAGCGGTTTCAGCTCGGCGTCTTGGACATTATTTTTCAGCCCTTTAAGGTCTCAACAAAAAAAGCTGTCACCGCTAAAAAGAATGATGCATTGTTTTTAGCGTTTTCATATTATTTCTAGCGTTATCGGATCCGTGGATTGCGTGTTTCCTTTTCCTTGCGTATCATTACCATATTCTTTATACAAGTTTACTTTTCTGTGGCCGTCGCTGGTGACTCGTCGCGGAAGCCCGCCCTCCCCTGCTTCCACCCCCTTTCCGTGTTAGACCGGTGTCATATCGTTTTTTCGCGTTTTTAGGTCTCCGCGCGGGAACCGGTTTTTGGGCCCCCCCCCCAGCATACGCAGCGCATGGATCAAGGCAGGTGCGTCGACCTGGGAGAAGGAAGGCGGGGCAGAAAGGGCGAACGGTGGCAGGGCGGGGAGCGCAGGAGCCAAGCTGACAGAGAAGACAACAGGAGGAGCCTTCGACGATAATGCAAAAAAGAGCAACAAAACGTTGCACCGCAGCGACGAACCTGGAAAACTCAACCAAAAAATCAATGGCGTTTTTAAGATGAACCACGTTCACCAGGGGCGTCCAAGAGGACGGGTTGATGACCAAGGCGGGGTGGATATCATGGCCGAGGCCATGATATCTCCTCGGATGTCATGGCTCCTTCTTCTTCTGTCAACGCGTCACCTATTCCCCGCTTCCGTACGCGCGCCGCGCACATGCCTCTGGCCATGAGTGGTGAAACCCTTTTGGCACTCCTCTGCTTGGACGCCCCCGAATCGGCGTTCGTGCTTTCGCTCTGGTCGTGCTTGCTTGCGCCTGGCAGCGGCTGCCGCAAGGGCCCGTGAGATTTCGAGCGGTTACTGGTCTGTAGTTGGCTGGTGTTAAGCTGTCGACCAGGAAGGGTCTGGGGGCTGGACAGCCGCCAAGCCACCTTTTGGGTGGGGCTAGGATCGGGATGCATCGTTCCAGGGTGTTCTGTAGCGCTCTGGAACGGCCGCGGCGCCCGATTCATCCTCCAGGACCGATGGGTCTCAGAGATCCCCGATGTGTCCCCGTCCAGTTTTTCCCTGGTCCTGGCTTCGTCTCAACTTTCTTCCCAGCTGTGCGATGGTGGGCGGTGGGCCGTGGCTGCCTTCGCGGTGGCCACGGCGAGGGGGCGGGGACACCGCGGGACCCAGCCGCCCCAGCAGCCCGCGGGAGGCAGCCGCGGAGGTGGGCCGAGTCACTCTGCAGCCAGCGTGGGCTGAGCAGCGGAGGCGCGAGGATGGTGCGGCTCGGCGGCGAAGCGAGAGCGAGGCTCCATGTAAACAGCAGGACGAGCATGGAATCACATGGGTCCCTGACTATGCCCCCATTATCCTCGAGGAGGGTGAAGAGTCGGGCCATCGTTCCTCTCATCACCCCGACGTATCACCTCCTTGAAGGGACCACCCGCAAGGGAGCCCGAGAAGCAGGCTTACCCCCCAGGGTAAGGAGGGAAGAGAGCGGTGCCTCCCCCCGCGCGGTCCCCTCAAGGGAGGGAAGGGTGTCGGGCCGAACGAAAGGGGGGGATGGGGAAAGGGGGGTTACGAAATCTGCTGCATGCAGCTGGTTTCGGCCCCGCCGCCGGGCCCATTCCTCGATACATGGGCGCCTCCCGGCGCCGGGAGGCGCTGGGAAAATCAGCCACGTGAGCTGCCTACCCTTTGCTATCCCCTCTTTTTGTTCCCCCCGAGGGTGGCGGCGGGGCACTGGTTGCGGCGCCGCCGGGTGCACCAGCTACGGCGCGAGGTCGAGGTCCCGCGGAGAAGTCGGCCAGAGCACGGCCCGCCCAGCGGGCAGGGTTAAGTCGGGCCTGTCCCTCTACCGGAGGAATAATGAGAAATAACAGCAAAATAATCGGGGCACGATTTTTAAACATACTTGTTGGCAATTTTGGAATAGTTTTTTTCATATCTTTAAAACAAATACTTGTCGCCCAAAATCCCACTGTAGGAGGACATGCCCGATCTAAGGCTTGCCCAAGCTGCCCGCGCCCGTCCGAGAGCGACGGCTCCCGCGTGCCGCCCTGGCTTCCCTGTTGCTCTGCCAACTCCTATTCAAGGCGACAACATCGCAGAGCGGATTTCGTTCGGAAGACGATAGGATGGGCCTGGAGTGTCCTGGAGACTTTCGTTCCGGATTTCGAGGTGAATTTCGGGCGGATGGTTTTTGGCCTGGAATGAATACTAAACAAAACTCCACGCGAAATCCACTTCGTTTTTCATTCGCAGTTCCGGGGTTTTGCATTGGACAGAAGTCCACGCAAGATTCCGGCGCAGCACGTCTGCAAGGTCGGGGCGGTGATCCCAGCTCTTTTTTTCGAACACACGTGTGAGTGGCCCTTCGCCGGAGTGACCTCTCGTGTATTGAAGTCCTCTTGTGGAACGCAAAAGCTCACTCCTTGTTCAGGCGCTCCGTCTTCCCGTTTCCCACGGCCACGCGCCCGCTATACGTCCTCAAGTTACTGTTTCGCCTTGTTCGCCTCGCTTTGCCCCGAACTCCGTTCTCAAGGGTCCGCCAGCAGACTCACGCGCTAGACGCTAGACGGCTAGGCCCCTTCCCTACCCCTGGTCCTGGGCCTCAGGCGCTTTTTGTTCGGTAGCAAATCAGTGGAGCCTGTTATACTCTCGTGATTCCGTCCTTCGAGTGCGCCAGTGTCAGCGTTTGGTGATCGATAAGATAGCGTCGATCTACAGTCAATCCGCACAGTAAGGATGTGCAGCCTTTCCGAGGCTACCCTGGCATCCTTGCCTCCTCGGTCCATCCTTGGCCACTTTCGTTGGCCGCGCCCCGCTCGAAAAGTATCGGCATGGCCTTCCAAGGCCCTTGCATCCTTACCGAGCATCCTTATTATACGGGTTTACTGTAGCGCCGATTCAGCGTCGACTAGCGTCGATTAGCGCCGATTCGCAAGAGTCAACAATGTGGCACGTCAGAGCTCCACATCATCAGGGCTGGGGGCGGTCAGGGGTAACTACAGATTCGAGCCCCTGGGGCCTCAACCGGAGTTACCCCGGACGGCAGCTATCCCAGAGAATTCGGGCGTCCAACCCTCCCGAATCATCAGGGCTGGGGGCGGTCAGGGGTAATTGCAGATTCGATCCCCATGGGGCCCCAACAAGAGTTACAGAGGAAATCAATGCTAAGAACCACCCTGCTTGCCTCCAGGGTGCTCTGGGTTTCTTGGGTTTCGATGGTTATGCTATGGAAAGCGCGACGTTGCCACACCAAAAAGCAATGGGCGTCCTGGGGTCTCAGGGTTGGGTTTCTCGTGGAAGGTTTCTTGTGGTCGAGTTCCTACTGTAAGAGTGGCCCCTCGCCGAAGTGATCTCTCGGTGCGGGCCAAGCGGGGTCCCCCCGGGTCCCCCCAGGATTTTCCTACCCTCGGCGCCATAGTTCGAAGACAACATGATTGCACGATCATAAACTTCGGAGCTCCGCGCGGATTTCTTGGATCGGTGCTTGGCCCCCCTGGCGGCGCCTCTGGCGCCGCCCCTGGCGCGCTCCGCGCGACAGGGTGGGGTGTCCAGCGCCGATCCAAGAAATCCGAGCGGACCTCCAACGGTTTATGTTTATGGGGGCGCGTGCGCATGAATGATGTATAAGCGGCCTCTGTCGCCACCTGTGTGGACCCCTTCCCGTCCTGGGCGCGAGGTGCTTGAATAACTGCGCGTCGTGGCCCTTGGGGCCTTGCTCGTGTGTGCTCGCACTGTTTAGGGATGGGTCCTGGCACTCGGCCTGTTGCCAGCTCTCCACTGCTGCCATTTGTTGGCTCGGAACTTTCTCGGCGAGCTGCGTCCTTGAGTCGCATGCGGCCGGGGAGCATGCCCGGCTTCCTGAGCGGTCCGCTCACTGCTATCGTTCTCTCGATTGGATTGCGGGGCCAGCCTCTGTGCCCGCCGGGGCCGTCGTGCCCCGACCCGCCGGGCGGCGGTTGCAGTTGCCCGAAGTGCCCGGCGCTGTCCGAGTGGCTGCCGCCGCTGTGTGCCGAGTGCCCAGGGCCGCCGGAGTGCCCAGCCTGTCCAGGCCGACCTGACCTGACCTTGGGCTGGGAGGAGGTGGCCGTGACTGGCCTCGCCGCGCGGGCCTACCGCTTCCGTGAACGCGTGGACCTGGACGGGCGACCCTCCCATCGGGATGCTGGATGGTGAGATGCCGGACAGGGAGGTGGTGCTGCTGGACGCGGTGTTCGGAGGCCGCTTCCTGCCGCGTCTGCCATTGCGGGGCGGTGGCCCCGCGCGGCCAGGCAGCAGCGCTGCGCCTGACCTGTCAGTGCGGCCGGGGACGCGTACCCGCAACGCGGGCCTTGGCAGACGCCGCCCAGGTACGTGTCGAGGCTGATGGAGGGCGGCCGTGTCGGCGACTGGGGGTCGGAAGTGAAGCTTGAAGGCGACTACTTCCGCATCACGGACTACGACGCGCTGGTGGTTCGTCGTGGCCACGCGCGCCGGGCGGAGCTGGTGCCGCTGGCCGAGGTCGCGGGGGCGCAGCTTTCGCGGATCGCCGAGCTCGCCCCGCAGCTTCCCCCGGGCGACCCGCCCCCCGCGGGCTGGCCGCCGCGGCCGCCGCTTGTCGGGCCCCCCGAGGCCGCCACGGGCACGTTGACGCCGCTCGCGGCGGGGGTGAATGCAAGGACGTTGTGGATCGACTACGACGAGCAGGGGAGCGGCACAAAACATACCGCAAGGCTGTGTAGGAGAGCTGTCATGTCGCCGACCCGCCTTGACCGCTGAGGAGGCCGCCCACCTACTTGCAAGTGATGAAGCACATCGAGCAGAGCGGGGGCGACCTTCGCCTGTGGCTGCGGTTGTGGGCCAGGACCACGCCGGTGGATGCGAGCGATTGCGTGATGCACGGACTCACCTGCCTGGTCGACATGGTGTTCTACGCATCCACCTTTAATCAGGTGAACGCCCCAGCGTTGGCCAGCTTGAAGGTGTTGGCGAGGCGCTTCCAGGTCATCGTGGACGCCTACTGGCTGCCGAGCCGCGCGGCGAACTGGCGGATGGCGCTTTTCCACGACAGGGTGACCTGCGCGGTGGATGCGATCGCCCCAGAGTTGAGGCAGCATGGGGCTCGCAGGGCGAAGGATGAGAGCGACGTGGAGGCGGGGGCCCAGCTCGCGCGCGGGCCAGCTCCTGTCGCTGGCGGCGGCGGCGGCGGCGGCGAGGAAACGCACGAGGGCGTCGCTGCCGGTGCTGGGGCCGCGGCCGGGGCCTCGAGGGTCGTGGCGGTCGCGCCCGCGGCCCTCGAGGCAGGGGCGCGCTGCCCATGGCCGGCAGCCCCGCGGCCGCCGGGTCGCAATGAGCCCCTGAGCCCCCGCCGCGCCCATGGGAGCGGGCCCCCCCTCGGCCGACAGTTTGACTGGCCGGGGCAATTGGCGCCTCCCTCCTCCACGCGGCGAACGTCATCTGTCCCCGCTGCCGCGGCTGGAGGAACCCAGGCCACCTGGCGGAGGCGGCCGCCTGAGCCGCGGGCTACGAGGCCCTGCCCTTCACATCCGCCTGGTGAACAGGGCGATCGACGCGCTGAACTGGATGGCGAGGGCTACGGGCTCGCCAGCGGCAGGCAGCGGCGGCGACGACAGCACCCGCAGCGAAGTAACCGCGAGCGTTGATGGCCTGGTGAGAGCCCCCAGGAGCCAGTGCCTGACGCGCCTTCGCTGGGAGCGGCCCACCTAGTGTTGCTCCGAGCTCGTGGCGCACATGAGGAGCCCGGCCAGCCGAACATCGCTCCCTTCCAGCTCGGACTTGTTTCTCTGCCCGAGAGCACCCATGACGCACCTCGTCTGGAGCAGCTTCTCGACGCCGAGGGTCTGGCTCTTCCGGGGGGTCGAGGAGAGCGAATGCTGCGAAGTATCCCAGAGTTTGTACGCCTTCGCCGGGGCGACCCAGCGCGGCCTCATCTGGGCCTCAGGCTCACAAAGAGCAAGCGCCTGTTCGTTCGTTTTATGAGTAGGCTGCGCTCGATTGGCATGCTACGATTCATGTTAGCACCCGTTGAGTTTGTCGGATGCTTCTTCGTCCGGAAGAAGGGAAGACAGAACATGGGGATGATGACTGATGCGCGGCCAGCCAACCAGCGAGTAGCGCCGCCTCCCCGCGTTGACCTCACGGCGAAGGGGCTGTCGCGCGTCGAGGTGACCGTGGAGAGCGACCCCTGCCTGCTGACGAGCTCGAGCTGGGGCGTCCTGCGCGCCCTCCGCGCCTGCCTGGGAGCGGGCGATGTGGGGAACTGCTTCCACGGGATAGTGATGCCTCCTTGGCTCAGCCCGCTGTTTTGCGACCCGACCGCGAGCGTTTCCGAGCTGCGCCTGGGCGCCGCCGAGGCGATCGAGGGCGTCTGCGCGGCCGGCGACGACCTGATCTACCCGAGTTGCCGCCCCATGCCGATGAGCTTCTCCTGGCCCCTCTACTTTTTGCCGCCACGCGAGCGCCAACTTGGCAAGGCAGTGCGACTCGCTGCGCGAGGCCCGTCTAGCCTCCGACCGCAGCGAGCCCGCGGTGTTCAGGATCGGGGTTGGCGGCGAGCGGGGTCTTTGGCACTTCGCGTGCGTTGACAACCTCGGCGTCGCGGGCCAGGACTCGCACGCTGCGAAGAAGGCGCTGGAGGAGAAGGTCGCGACTTTCAACGAGCTGAACCTGGACATCCACGAGGCGGAGCTCTTCGAGTCGAAGGGGGCCGCGCTCGGCGTCAGCATCGACTGCTGCACCTCCATCACTGGCAAGAGGCGCGCCCGCTTGGGGCGGGCCCTGGCCTACGCGCTGCAGCGGGGGGGGATGTCTGGGCAGGACTTGGAGCGTCTGCTGGGCCACTGTACCTACGCGGGCCTCGTGGGTCGGCCAGCTACGCCTTCGTGCAGGCCGGCTGCTTGGGCAGGCGGGAGGTGTGGAGCTCCGCCCGCGAGGAGCTGGACTGCTTCCGCGGGCGGCTGGTCTTCCTTAGCAGCAACTGGGTGCTCCCCTGGAACCGCAGAGTCACGGCCTCGGATGCTTGCGAGAGAGGCTTCGGCGTCGCGCCCACGATGATTGACGCGCAGGCCGTTGCCCGGGTCGGCCGCGTGGCTGAGCGCGCCCGCTTCCGCCTGAACCTCGAGCTGGCCCCTCGTCAGCGGGCCGCGCGCCTCGCCGGTTTCGACGACGACGATGGCGCCGGCCCCTGGCGCCCCGCCGCGCCCGCGGCCGCGCCGGAGGACACCTGGGCGATGGACGAGGGCATCGAGGAGGTGCCCGCGCGGTGGCTCGAGCAGTCCTGCTGGGCCCTCTGCCGCAGTGGCGTCTGGGACAGGCCCGAGGGCATTGCCGTTTTGGAAGCCCGCGCCGCGCTGGCCTCCGTCCGTCGCCTCGCCCAGACGCGGCGGGGCCATGACGCCCGGCGCGTTCACTTTTGCGACAACATGGGGGTGGTGCTGTCCATCTACAGGTCTCGTTCAAAAGATTGCATGCGATGCTGGCCATCACCAGGCGGATCAACGCCTACCCCCTTGCTCGCGACATCCGTCTTGCTTTCCGTCGGGTTCCGAGCGGACTCAATGGCGCCAACGGGGCATCCCGAATATTTGATGACAACGCCTCCTGTTCGCTAGCCTGGTGCATTCCGCCCCACCTACCTCGACAGAGCGCTGAGGCCCCCCATGGGGCCCCCGGGGACCAACGTCGTCAACGAGCAGGCGCCCGAGCTGCCACGCGTAGATGTACATGACAACAGGCATGACACCGTAACATCATCAAGTATCCGGAGTACCAGCAACAACAGCATCGATAAACATGATCATCAGGCTCTACATCAACTAATTAGTGGACTCAGCGAGCCAGCCATGCTCGAACCTCATGAGCTGCATCATCAGCCTCATCAGCTAGCCGAGCCAGCCCCAGCAGCCCCCCCAGCTGGCGCCCCTCGGGGCTCTGCTCCGTCGACCGCTGCCCAGGCTCATGAGCATGGGCGGCGACGCCGCGCCCCGTCGGAGGCGGGGCCTCTTGGCGGCCGGACCGCATGTCCAGCCAGGCTGGCTCTACCAGGCGCGCTCGGCGCCCGTGGCGGCGCCGCTGCCCCGGGCCAAGAAGGCGCGCGGGCTGCCTGCGCCGCCGTGTCCGCCTCGTTTCCCTCGCGAGGCTGTGGGGCTGGCGCGGCGCGAGCGGGCGCTGGGTCGACAGGCGGCGACCGCGGGTCGGCCGCTGTCGGCCGAGGCCCACGCTGGGGCCAGGGCGCAGACGCTGCAGGAGCTGGCGGAGGCGCTCCCCGAGGCCGCGAGCGGCACCTTCGGCGAGCAGCTCGGCCTTCGCCCGCGGGAGAGGTCGCCCTCCTCGAGCACTGGCACGACATCCGCCAGCGAGGTCGCGGGCGGCCGGCGCCAGCGTGTCTTGCTGGACCGCCCCGAGACTCGTCTCTGCAAGTGCCTCGAGGAGGCCGTGGAGGCGCGGTGGGGCGGCCTCGCCCCGCCGGAGAAGCGGGCGGTCACGCGGCCCGTGCACGCGGAGCATCAGCTGGACGTGAACCACTTCAGGGACCTCGCCATGTCGCGGGTGAACGGCGTCGACAGCGGGGACTCCGCGCTGGGCGCCCTTTTCGCCGACAGCTTCGAGAGGACCTCCTTCGTCGGCGAAGAGGCGTCGAGGGGGCCAAGACGTTGGCCGGCTGGCTACGCCTGCACCCCAGCTTCAACCGCCTGGGCTCGAAGCGGCTCCAGCGGGCCTGGTGGGCTCTCCGCGGCCGGCACAACCTGTGCCCTGGCCGCTCGCGGAAGCCCGACGCGCCTGGAGTCTGGTTCGGGCTGGTTGGTGCCCTAGTGACGGTGAGGGGGCGCGGCGTGGTTTCGTCTGCGCTCATCATGCTGTCCACCTACTTGCGCCCGGGGCAGCTGCTGGGGGTGCGCGGCTCAGGCCCCCCCCCGCCGACAACGAATGTGCGCGGCGCGAAGGCGAGCACCACATGTTGAAAACCACACGCCCTCCATCCGCGAAAATCTTGCAATCTTGTAAAAGGAATGTGCGCGGCGCTACGGCGAGAACCATATGTTGAAAACCACCCGCTCTCCATCCGTGAAGCTCTTGCAATCTTCTAAAACGAACGTGCGCGGCGCTAGGGCGAAAAGTAAATTTGAAGACCACCCGCCCTCCATCCGTGAAGCCCCTTGCACATGTTGAAGGCGAACGCGCGCGGCGCTAAGGCGAGAGCCACATTTTGAAAGCATCCGTGATACGATTGCAAACGTTAAGCTTCAAGACCATAATCGGTGGACAGTCTCAGGCGAACTTCCCAGCCCTCCCTTTCGACTGGCCTCGGGGTGCGACAGGGAGGAGTTATTCATAAGGAGTGGAGGAGTAGGAGGAGGAGTAGGAGGAGGAGGAGGAGGAGGAGGAGGAGGAGGAGGAGGAGGAGGAGGAGGAGGAGGAGGAGGAGGAGGAGGAGGAGGATCGGGATGAGTAGGAGGCGAGTCGTGTTGATTCGCCAGGTCCATCGGGACGGAGGCAGGAGGAGGCGGCGGCGGCGCTCCACAAGAGTCCAGGGACGGTCGCACTGAACCCAGAGACGACACGAGGGACGGCCCCCGAAGGGGGGAGGAGCAGTATCGTTTAGCTGACCTCTGTCCCCATCCCCATCCCCATCCCCATCCAGACCCCCACCATCTCACCCACCCCGTTGGTGAGATATCACTCGAGACCCGAAGGAAACTGCCTATATGCCCATTCGGGGGGGGGAGGTAAACCGGCCAGCTTGGCTGCCTCGATACGCCCGTTATGAAATGCAGCACGTCCCATGCGTAAAACGTCCGTGTCCATACGTTGCGTGTTGGCTCAGCGTATTGGCCCACGTTTGGGCGAACGTATCGCGTTATTCCTACGTTTTCAGTCTACGTGTTGAGCTCTGTAACAATACGTTACGTGTTGCGTTTTGCGCATAGGGGAAGATAAGCCCGCCAGTGGGACCAAGGCCACGCCCATGAGGATGCGGGTCCGTTGGACAATGCTCGGAGGAGAGGCCCACGGCCGAGGAGGCCTCATGTTGTCCTCCATTCCTGGTAGCATTGAAAAGCATAGGTTCTAGTAGGGGATCGACTGCAGACTTGGTTTGCACCAGCGTTAACATCCTCGTCGAATCTACAAAAAGAAGATTCTGTTGCGTGGGATCGACTGGAAACTTAGGGTACACCAGTGCTGGAGTCGACGCCCTACTCGACAGGTGGAGTTCGTACGACCCCCAACCCGAAACTTTGGACTTAGGACTTGGTTGGGGTGGTTGCAGGAAGCCCATGCTAAGAAGCACCCTGCTTGCCTCCAGGGTGCCCTGGGTTTTTGGGTTTCGACGGTTCTGCTATGGAGCGCGTGACGCTCCCACGCAGAGAATCAATGGGCGTCCTGGGGTATCAGGGTTGGGTCTGTTGTGGGAGGTTTCTTGTGGTCGAGCTTCTACTGACTGTAGTCCAGGGAGGAGGAGGAAAAGGAGGAGGAGGAGGAGGAGGAGGAGGAGGGTGAGGAGGAGAAGGAGGAGGAGAGGAGAGGAGAAGGAGGAGGAAGAAGAGGAGGGAGGAGGAGAAGGGAGGGGAGGGGGAGGAGGGGGAGGAGGTGGAGGAGGAGTACCCCCCTCGCAGCAAAAAGAGCAGCCGGAGAGGCTTGCCGCGGGCCGCGGCGCAGGGCCCGCCGTGCCAGGCCGGGGAGGCGGCGGCCCCGGGGCGGGCGCGGTGGAGCCTGGTGGCCGGAGGGGAAAAAGGAGCCGACGACCTGGCGCCTCCGCCCTCTCCTCCTCCTCCTCCTCCTCCTCCTCCTCCTCCTCCTCCTCCTCCTCCTCCTCCCTCCTCCTTCCTTCCCCTCCCCCGCCTCCTCCTCTTCCTCCTTCCCCTCCCCCTCCTCCTCCTCCACCTCCTCCTCCTCCTCCTCCTTGTCGTCCTCCTCCTCCTCCTCCTCCTCCTCTTCCTCCTCCTCGTCCTCACCCTCCCTCCTCCTCTTCCTCCTCCTCCTCCTCCTCACTGACTCCTCACCCTCCTCCTCCTCCTCACCCTCCTTCTCCTCCTTCTCCTCCTCCTCCTCCTCACCCTCCTCCTCCTCCTCACCCTCCTTCTCCTCCTTCTCCTCATCCTCTTTCTCCTCCTCCTCCTCCTCCCCCTTTCCTCCTCCTCCCCCCTTCCTCCTCCTGGCCTTCTTCCTGTTGCCGTCGATGGAGGAGTCTGGCGCGGCGGGGCGCTCCTCAGGCGGTTGCTGGTGGAGCCCGTCGCCCGGGCGTGGTGTACCGTCGGGCCGAGGTGTAAGATCGAGGTCGGTTCGGGGAGGGTGCCCCGATGCTCTTCGTGCCTGCTGGGTGCTCTTGAGCACCCTGGGGAGGGTACCCTTGGATGTTCTGTGTGCTTTGGCCGGCACTCTTCAAGTCTGAGTGCTCTTCCCTCCCCCTCCCTCTTCGCGGCCGCTCTCGTCCTTTTTGTCCCTCTCCCTCCTCTTGCATGCCGGGCAATGAGCCACTCGGTTGCCCCGAGTTGCCACTCGCTGGTGCGGACCGCCTCCGCCTCGCCACCGATGGGACAGTGTTGTGGCCGGCGGAGGGTCTCGTCTGCTTGAAGTGTGCTTTTCTGTCGTAGGTCCGGCTGTAACGGAGGGCGATACACGTATAGGCTCAGGGGCAACGATAGGTGGGGAGGGATCGGGGGGATGCGTCGACCCCCAATCGCCACATTGATCGCCGATAGGGAGGCGGCGGCCCTCGGCCGCGGTGGAGCCTGGTGCCCGGAGGGGAGAAAGGAGCCAGCGCTCGGGCGTTGCGCGAGGGGGGTCGATACATGGGGCGATCCAGAATGGGCCTCGCCTTCGAGGACCGTAGGAGTCTCTCTTCCTCGGCGTGAGGCGGCAGAAGGCGGCGATGGGAAAAGAGGGCCGCCTCCGCAGGCGGAAGCCTGCGGAAGGCCGGCGGAGCCTGGTGGCCGCAGGGGAAAAAGCGCGGACGGCTATGCCCGGGAGTCTCGCGAGCTTGAGATGGACGCTTTTGTCAGGAGCCCAGGGGAGGGGGATGGACAGACGAAAGGGATCAGCTCGGGGCGGGCGAGAGTCAAGGTGCCCAATGACACACAAATGAATACACAAATCGTAGGCGCAGTCTCTTCCAATGTCTTCTAGACTTTCGTCTTCCCCCCCACTTCCCGTATCTTCTTGCATTTTCATGAGTCGACGATTGCTTGTGTCTGCGGTCACGAGGTCTGCTGCGTTCAGCTGGCCTCGGCTCCGCCGCCGGGCGCCTCCCTCCCTGCACTCTCTGCCGCCTCCGACGCCTGGGACCGCACGGGGAGGCAGAAGCGGCGGCGTGCAGCTGCCTCGCTACCTCGCTGCGGCGGGCGCTCGGGCGTTGCGTAAGGGGGGGAAGGGGGGGGTATAGGCGCTCAGGGAGACACGCAGGAGCAGACACGAGTTCTAGGATTCTTCGTGTTCTCAGATCGTATTCGGTTTCCGTCGTTCCTTCCATGTCCAACGCGTTCCAACATTGGAAATGGAAGTCTGAATTCATATGTGTCTGTGCGTATTGTTCCCTCCTGCCGAAGTCAGTGCGCCCCGCCCCTATCAGCCAAACAGGTGTGACCGAAAAAGAAGTGACCGAAAACGTGCCCGAACTTGTAATCAGAAACGTCGTGTGACAGAACTTGTGACCGAAATTGCAGTCGTATTGACCTCGAGCCAAAGATTTCGCTTACACATAGGGCGTGGTCGGAACATTTCGGGCGCTGATGTCGGTCTCACTCGGGTAGATTTGTGGGCACAGTTTCGGTCATTGCACCCCTCTGGTAGATACGAGGCTGCGTGATAAACGAGGGGGTTGAGGTATGTACAGTTCCTGTGTACCGTCGGGGTCATAAATGGGTCTCCTGGGGCCCAAAGGGAGCACGAAAGCTGGACGCTTCTTTATTCCCCCCCCCCAAACGCAACGCCAAACGCGCGCCACTCTCTCGCGGGGGGCGCGCGAGCTTGGCGGGGGGCGCTTGGTGTTCGGATGGAGGGCCGCCCCCGAGGCTCAGAGGAGGGGAGCGTGCCCGTACCACTGCCCATTGGTTGTTGAAGTACGTCGGCGACTCCAGTCGGGTGTTGCTAGAAGTGCCCCTGGCCCAATGTGCCCCATGGATTTCCAAAGAGGCCCCAACGGCCTCCAGAGCTCCCCTCACGAGGCCCAGAGGGCCTCAGGGGCTTCGAAAATGAGCGAAAAGCTGGGGGAACTTTGGGTCATGGGGCACCTATGGAAACCCCAATCTAGGTGCTTTCCTGTTTCAAGAGTCGAGCGGTGATCCCTCTTTCCTTCTTTTGATGGGGCGGGCAGAAACCCAATTTGCCTTCACCGCCTTCCCATTTCATCTTACTGCCCACCTCCAGCCGATGGGTGCTGCTATACCGCTTTCCTAGCCTCGTCGCCACGGCTGGATTCGATTCGAAGTTCTGGCCAGAGCGCGCCAGAAGTCAGGTCTGGGGGTTATCGGTATCGGTGTCTTTTTGTTTCTCCGGAGGAGGCTTGGGCCTTGCAGCTTTTTCCGCGCCGAGGGTGCTCGCCCCAGCTTCGGGCCCCGGGGGCCTCACGGGTCGATCTGGCTCGAGAGGTGCCGCGCGAAGGATGGGGGCGAGGGCTCCGATTGTACTCTGTCGCGATGTTGCGTTTTGTCGTGACGTGGTATTTCAGGGGGGGGGGGCCGATGCCCCTGCGGCGCGCACAAGGGGGGGCGGCGCCGAGGGGCACCGCCGTCCAAGAAGGCGGGGGAAGGGAGGCATTTTTACAGTGGCCTGGAGGCTTCTGGGAAGCCCTCTTGGAGGCCTCCGAGCTCTTCTGTCGACTAGACGTAAGAATGACCTCTCGCTGGAGTGACCAGCCGAAGCAGGTGCAGACGCCAGTCGGGCAGCGCGCGGAGGGCGCCGGAAGCGAACGGGGGTATAGCGGGACGCGGGGAGAGCAGAGGGGGGGAGAAGACAGAGGACCCAGCCTTCCGCACTCTACACAGCACCCCCCGCCTGTTCTGAAGGCCGCCCTCCCTCGTGCCACCGACCCGGAGCAACGGCATCGGTATCATTTTCTTCCCCCTCACCGGGCGGCAGCGCCCTGCTGTACTCCTCGCCCGCCCTTCGCGACCCCGCTTCGTCCGCGCTCACATCTCCGGTCTCTCCTCACGCTATCACCCCTCCGCTCCTCGCCAACCTGCTCGCTGCCCTCTCCAGCCTGCTGCTCCACCGTTCCATTCGCTCCCCCACGCTCGAGCTACTTCTCGCGCGTGGATCCCCAGGGGCCGCGGTGCCTGTCTCGATTTTCCATGTAGCGCATTGTAACGCAATGCAATGCAATGTCATGGAATGTACTTCGGTGTAATGGCGTGTGCTGGAAGGCAAGGTAGTGCGGTGAAATGTAATGCAACGCGCCGTGATCTAATGTATGAGTTGATGTAGTGTCGTGTCGTGTCTTATCGTGTAGGGTAATGCCGTGCCGTGGGATGCAACGAAATACAATGCAACGTGATGCAATGTAATGCAAGGTAATGCAATGTGAAGCACTGTATTCGCATGCACTGTAATGTAGTGTAATGTAATGTAGTGCAGTGTAATGCAATGGAATGGGATGCAAGGTGCTGCAATACAAGAACATGTGCAGTAGTACAAAGAAAATGATACGGTGTCGTGCAATGTAATGTAGTGCAGTGGAATGGAGTGCAGTGTTATTCACTGGAATGGAATAGATGGCAGTGTAGTGTAATGCCATGTAATGACATGTAATATAGTGTAGTGTAACATAATGTACTGGAATGTACTGCCATGTAGTGTAGTGTAGCGTAGTGCAGCCTAGTGTAATGCACTGTAGTAAAATGCAACCTGGTATATGCATGTACGCGTGTGTGTGCGTAGGAATGCATGTATGTACGCATGTTCTCTCTGCATGTGTGTGTGTGTGTGTATCAGGGAGTACTTGAAACGAGCGGAGTCCCGGACTCAGCGATCAACGCCGTCCTGCGCCTGCATGACGAATGCAATGGCGAAATCGCTGTCAAAGGTCGTCGTTTCGAGGGCTTCAGGATGTCCTCCCGCGTCCGCCCGGGGTGCCCTTTGTCGCTGCTGATTTAAGCTGTCGTGGCGGAGAGCCTCCTGGGCACCATCGCGACGTGTTGCTCCGACTCTTCGCCTGGGCGCATGCTGACCATTCGGCGCTGGTGCTGAAAGAATTCTGGCACTCTCTGCGTGGGCGCTGGTGGTCGTCTTCGAGACCTTGGAGAGGGTTTCGGGCTTGTGTTTGAACGTGGCGAAGTCGATCGCCATCCCGCTCAACGCCTCCTCCTTCAACGGTTTTGAGCGACGGAAACTGACAGATGTGCCGCCGTGGGGAGCAATGCCAGTATACACCTCAAGAATATTCCTGTGTTTTCAAGCGGGGCCCGGCTAGGGCGAGACGTCGTGGAGGAAACCGTTGCAGATTTACATCGACGTGCTGCTGATTGGAAGGGCCAGCCGCTCGGCTTGCGCGCGCGGCCGCCGGGCGCGAGTGACCCGCATTATGTCATTTGAGAGGGATCGTGCCCCCTCCCAGCACGCGCGCAAAAGGCGTTCGAGTGATTTCGACATGCGCGCGCGCGAGAGACCCGCTTGGTCGCATGTGATGAGCACGTTGAACACCCATGGCTTCCTTAAGAATGCACAAGAGCTCGCGCAGACCTTTGTTTAAAACCATGCCGCAACACCGTTTTCTCTTATTCCTTTCTAATCGGGGCACTCGACCTTGAAGTCCTTACGGAGCTTACGGTGTTTGAAGGAGTCCAGCATGCGCGAGCGACGGCGCAGTTCTTTTGATGAGGATGGGGTGTGGTGCAAGCTATGTGGTGTGGCGACGGGTCGGTTTCGGCAATCAACACATGGCGGCAGACCCGACGCGCAGGCCCAGACGATCGGCTACGACGAGGCGGCGACGGGGCGGCGACGGCGACCACAAGGAGGCGGACCCGACGCGCAGGCCCAGACGACGGGCGGCAACGAAGCGGCGATGGGGCGGCGACGGCGACCACAAGGAGGCGGACCCGACGCGCAGGCCCAGACGACGGGCGGGGACGAGGCGGTGACGGGGAGGCGACGGCGACCACAAAGAGGCGGACCCGACGCGCAGGCCCAGACGACCGGCGGTGACCGGGTGGCGACGGCGACCACAAGGACGCGGACCCGACGCGCAGGCCCAGACTACGGGCGGCGACGAGGCGGCGACGGGGCGGCGACGGCGACCACAAGGAGGCGGACCCGACGAGCAGGCTCAGACGACTGGCGGCGACGAGGCGGCGACGGGGCGACGACGGGGCGGCGACGGCGACGACATAGCCGCCAGAGCGGCAGACAGGCCCAGACTAAGGGCGGGGACGAGGCGGCGACGGGGCGACGACGGCGACTACATGGCTGCCAGAGCGGCAGACAGGCCCAGACGACGAGTGGCGACGGGGCGGCGACGGCGACGACATAGCAGCCAGATCGGCAGACAGGCCCACTTCCTGTGAGGACGAAGTAGAACCCCCAAATGCAAGCATTGTCTGGTGAGTCTGAAGCTTACCAGCAGCAACTTAAGCTTGTTTGCCAACAGCTGAACTACGTCGACAAGAGTCCCCCGAGGCAGAGCGAGCTCCACACATGGGCGATACGAGAAGTGGTTGCTGATTTTAGTAGTGACCGTCAATTTCAACGGGCTCCTGAATCGAGCGCTACGCTTTTATTTCTCGCTCGGCAAATGCCTCGCGCTGTTTGGAGGAATGACATCAAACTCACTGGAAATCTGCTCAGCAATCATGCCGCGTCTCGCGTCTTCTCAGAGATCCGCGACGACAGGGTTACTCTTCGCCACGCTGCATCATTGCAGCACTGGTGTGACAGCATACAACGTCGTCACGCAGATGGGCTACGAGCGCGTCTTGGAGATCGCCTCGCGCGGCCGCGCGCCCCTCGGGCCCTCCGGCACCAGCTTGCTGCAGTCGAGCGCCGCTCGGCTATCTGGTCGGCTCTCAGTCGCCGGCTGGTGTTGCGCGCTGTCAAGCATCCCACTGATCCAACTCGTGTCTCCAGCGATTCGCCCATCATGACTGAGCGGCTGATTAAGCGCTGGGCGCCGATCTTCCGAGCCAAGTCGATCGACCTTCAGCTCGCGCAGTCCTCCATCGAGCAGCACGCCCCCGCCCTGGAATCACTGAGGTTGTGACGCCGCCACCTGCGCTGCCACGGCGCGTCGCTCAGAAGATGCACTACCCAGAGCCAGGCTTGGACTCCATCCCGTACTCAGCGCGGGCGGCCACCTCCACGGGCGCCAATGTGCTGTCTGACGCGACGCTGTGGATCATGAGCGGTCAGTCGCTGTTCAAAAGCTCGATTGACACGCTGCAAGTCTGGCTCCCGAAGGGTGGGGAGGTGGAGGGTTCGACGATAGCTGGTTACGTTCGCGCCCCCAGTGCAGTTCGCGTGCTATGGCTTCGCAACGCGGACATAAAGCTCATCGCTGCCACCATTAACTTTCAGTTCAGCAAGCTGCTGATGGACTGGGCGCCTCGCCCCCATCGCGCCTTCACATCTAAGCGCAACTTTGGAATGAACGTTCTGGAGGTCGACGCGGTCTCGCGCACCTACTCGAACTCGCCCACGGTAGGGCGCGACTTGCATGCCCTCGTCGCGCTGGGCTTTGGCGCGGCCTTCCCGAGCCTCGCCCAGTCGTTCATGCTGGCGATCTCTAGGCAGATGCAGGCCCCCTTCGCCTTCATGGCCGTTCGGGAATAGCTCTACCAATCTTAGACGCCATGGTCATGGTCAACGGTATGTCCACTTTCGCTTGGAGGATCTCCTCGAGCATCGCCCATGGGGTGTTCCTTTAGTGGGTCGGTCTATGCTGTTGTCGCGGCCTGCTTCTTATGTGATCTTCAAATTCGGCTAGAAGGTGCGCGACCCGGCTTGGCCCGTGCGCGCGCGGGCGACATCGGTTGCGTCGCCAAACAGCTGCAAGCCTTGAGGGTGGTTGCGGGTGTGATGCGGATGGCGGAAGCCATTGCCGCGCTCTCGTTAAAGCTGACCAAATGCATGCTGGTTCCTTTTGCACGCGCAGTTCTCTTCCGATATGGTGGCAACGGTGCGACAGGCGCGAGCGACCATGGCCCCGTTCTTCGCGCAGGTTCAAGTCGTGAGCGCGCTTCCCTACCTCGGCCTTGTTTTGGGCCCTGCTGCGGATGCCAACTCCTGCTGGCTGGCGCCGTCACTCAAGGTAAAACTTCGTTCTCGCCTGGTCGGCAACAGCCCCTTGGCAGTTTCCACGCCAGCGACCAATTTCACCACCGGGATCGCACCAGTGCCCCCCAGTGTCGCCCAGTTTAGGACGCTGCCGCAGCGGCTGCTCAGGGGCGAGTTGATCGCGCTATCGAGGACCTTTTCGGGTCCCTTTGGGTGTCTTGAACATCGCGACCTGGCTGCAGCATTGTGGCGCGGGTGGTCCCTCTATCCCGCCCTGGCTCGCCCTCAGCATGGGGGGCGCTTACTCGTACTGCACATGCGACTCTGCCTGAGTTTCAGCATCTACACCAGTGTTTCTTTTCTTCGGCAGCAAGACCGACTGGGCGATCTTAGGGCTCGCTCTCAAACATCGCCGACACGCCCAAGCCCGCATCGATGAACGTCAGAAGCTTTTGTCGAAACCCTGGCAAGGGCTCAGAGGGGCGACTACTCGGCGAACTTCCCGTACTATACCACATCAAGGTGGACAGCGGCTCGTACGGCAGCCCGCGAGTGGTCTTCTCGCCCCTCGCGCTCTTCTGGCCTCAAACGCTTTGTCACCAACGCGCCAAGACCTTCCTGGCGCCGTGTATTTCCTGAGATGTATACCAACGGTCACTCGCGCGCCCCCTTGCATCGATTGGACCGTATTCTTCGACATTGTCGGAGGTGCTCTATGCCGTGGGCTTTCGCCTACATTAATACAGTCGCCAAAGGATGGGCAACCTCGCATCGTGCACTGCGACCGCATGGTCGTCTAGCATGCCGCTCTGGGTGCAAGCGCCGCCCTGACGCGCTCGAGCATCACCTCATCTGCGCACCTTTTCGGCAGCACGTGGAAGAGGATCTTGGCTACGCGCGCCCAGCTACTGCACCCGGGCGTCTCGGGCTGTTTGGAAGCGTCGTCGAGCTCGATCGCGTCATATTTGACGTCGTGGCCATGTACTTCACCTATGCTAGTGCGGCCTCGGCCACCAAGCCGCTCGCGCTGCTCAACTTGGGGCGACAGCACCTTCGAGGGCTCCTGTTGCGTCTGCTTGTTGCGCGCGTCGCTCTCGGGGGCCCTCTGCGCCGTGGAGCTCCTCGTCTGCTTCGTCGTCCAGTTCGTCGTCCAGCTCATCGCCCCCCCCCTCGAGCTCGCCTGTTGTGACACCTTCGCTGCCCGAAAGCAGGATTGCGGAGGCGGCCTTCGCTCTGCTCGACCCTCTTCCCACTGATGATGGTGGCGCGGGGGGGGCCGGGGAGGATGATGGGGGAATGCTTCGAGGCAGTCGAGAGCGCCCAACTATCTGCGACACCGGCGCGCACGTCTGCTTCGCCGAGGCTCTGAGGCTCAAGTCCAGCCGGCCCCCGACATGGCCGCCCCGCTCGCTGCCGCGCTGGGGGGCGCGCGTGGAGCGCAGCCGAGGTCTGTGGCGACTTGCTCCGTCCACCGTCTGCGCATTATGCGGATAAGGTTAGCGGCGACCTGCTCCGCCTGCCGTCGTCCTTGAAAGCGGCAGAGGTCTTCGGTGACTTTCTCCGCCCACCGTCTTCTCTGAATGCGGCTAAGATCTGTCGCGACCTCCTCCGCCGACCATTCTCCTTGAGTGCGGCCGAGGTCTGCGGCGACCTGCTTCGCCTACCGTCTGCTCAGAATGCGGCTGAGGTCTGCGGCGACCTGCTCCGCCGACCATCGGTTCCTGCTGCTGGCGACGCCTGCGGCGAACAGCTTCACGGTCCTGCTTGCCCTGCGGTTGCGACGGCGCTCGAGATCCCTGCGCGCGCCGATGATGCCGGAGACACGGGACACCTTCGCCGAGGAGATCCTGGTCAGGATCGCTCTCTTTGGGGCCCTTCGTCGCGAGCTCGCCCACGGCAGCGCGCTTCTGATTCGGGTCTGTCCCCAGAACGAAGCTTTCACAACGTTCGGAGCGAGATGATCAACCGTGCCACGGTGTGGGCTGGCAGCTGTCTTCCGTCTCTCCACTGCCATCGCGGCGCGGGCAATTTCGCCGCCTGGCTCGACTGGCGCGTCGACTACGTCGACTACGTTTACGGCGTGCTGTTTTACTCCCTCTTCGCTGACCACTTCGCCACATCATCGAGCGCCTTCGTCAGCGCGAGGCGGGGGATATATGCGTGGCTGGCTACTATGGCAGTGCTATCTTTCGTGGGCGTCCACGTCAAAAGCTGCTCGGCGCATTGCCCAATCCGATGGGCGAGATCGCGAAGCAACTAGTGAGGCTCTCCAAGCAGCGTTATGACATGCTCAACCTGCGCCCCGACCCATTCCGCATGCCGCTCGACTTGCGCGTCTGCTTCTCGTCTTGGGCGGGGCACGGTGGCCCCGAGAGGCGCGGCGGAGACATGCGAGTGATCCCCGCGCCGAACGCCCAGATGGCCAACCTGATCGCCGCTCGAGGCTTCGCCGTGGACGACCTGGATCTGGACCCGACGGGGCCGCTGTTCACAGACATCCAGGACTCGTCTGAGGAAGCCTACCCGCCCAGCGAGACTGTGCGCCATCAGCCTGGCACGGGCGCGGACGACTACCCGCCACCTACAGATGCTGACTTGGTGACCATGGAAGAAATTCAGGCCCAATCTGTTCAAGCGCTGCCGCCGCCTGCCATTTATGAGGACGACGTGATGTCGGATCACGAGTTCGAATGCATCTTCGGTTCGCGTCCGAGGCCGCCCGCGGCCTGGCGATTTTGAATGCCTCTTCGGTTCGCGTCCGAGGCCGCCCGCGGCCTGGCGAGTTTGAATGCGTCCTCGGTTCGCGTCCGAGGCCGCCGCCGCCGCCTGGAGCTGACGCCGATGTTCTTGCTTGGATAAGCCCTACTGCGTCGTCGTCCGCGACTGCGCTGCCTGCTGCCATTCCAGTGGACACGTCCCCGCCAAGAGAACGTCGCCCTGGGCTACGCGACCACGTCGACGAGAAGGAGGACAGCGATCTTGATGTTGATTGGTCTGGCGCCGGGGGCACTGCGACGCCTCCTGACATGGCCACGCCGCCCCTCCACTTGCTAATCGTGCCCGCATCGCAGCAGCATTGCCTGTGGAGGTTGATCACTCAGAAGCCGAACTTCCTCACGATGCTGCTCGCGACCTTCCTGATCTGCGGCCTGCCGAGCCTCGGCATCCCGGTGCACGCGCTGAAGGACAAGAGTGAGTTGGGTCCCCTGGCTGCTGGCGCTGGGCCTAGGGGTGCGTACGCTGCCATTGGCTTCAACGCGTCTGGGCTTCTGCCGTCAACCACGCTTGCTCTACAACTTGCACTCGAGGCTCTCGCTCAATGTATTG